>CAUYRH010072892.1:0-23469 GCA_963574655.1 Perodicticus potto
CCTATTACTAGGCATCTACCCAGGAGAAAAAAGAAATCCTTTCATCATAAGGACATTTGCACTAGAGTGTTTGTCACAGATCAATTTACAGTCTCCAAAATGTGGAAAGAAGGTAAATGTCCACCAACCTGGGAATGGATCGACAATCTAACCTGGATAGAGTTGAAACACATTCTTCTTAGTAAAGTATCACAAGAATGGAGAAGCGAGAATCCAATGGACTCAATACTAACGTGAAGCCAGCAGATGATCTAATACACTCACACATAAGAGAAAAACCCAAGTCAAGGTGGAGGGAGGGGAAATGAGGAAAGGAGGGGAGGAGAAGAGGCTGGGGGATGGGTGTGCTCCCATCTAGTGGGCACAATGTTAGGGCATATGGCACACCTCTTGGGAGAAGGACACAATTATAAGAAGGACTCTACCTAACAAATGCAAACATTGTAACCTGTTTTTTTGTACCCTCCAATTAACCTGAAATAATAATTACAAAAATATGATGCCAGACATGGTGGCTCTGCTAGAGTGCTAGGTGGCTCCTAGCACACTGGGAGGCTGAGGCAGGTGGATTGCTTGAGGTCAGGAGTTCGAGACCAGCCTGAGTCAAAGTGAGACCCTGTCTCTAAAAATAGCCAGGTGCTGTGGTGGGCGCCTGTGTAGTCTCAAGAGGCTGAGGCAAGAGGATCACTTGAGCCCAAGAGATTAAAGTTGCTATGAACTATGATGCCACATCACTCTACCGAGGGTGACAAAGTGAGACTGTCTCAAAAAATATATACACACACACATTATCCAGGGAGCCGCTAACAATTCAAGAATGCTTGAAACACCATATTGGCAAATGATTGTCCAAACGAGCAAATCCTATAATTGCAATTTACTAATCTGAAAGCTAGACTATATTATTTAAGCTAAAATTATTAGCAACTTCTCCCACATAATAAGTTCAATTCCTTCTGCACCAGTCCCCATCTATCATTTGGGGTGACAAAACAATGCCTCTTCTAATGTTATTGCTTTTCAGGTACTGGGAGAGTTATTTTTCCTCTGTTTTTCTGTAGGTTAAATACCTATTATC
The DNA here is from genome assembly GCA_963574655.1 of Perodicticus potto. Lineage (NCBI taxonomy): Eukaryota > Metazoa > Chordata > Mammalia > Primates > Lorisidae > Perodicticus > Perodicticus potto. Next base: position 1,079 of record CAUYRH010072892.1, read on the forward strand.
TGCCTCCAATAATTCCCTAGCATGAACTACTTGTATTTTTATATATGACCTCATAGAAATTTTAGAACTCACAGAAAATGTTGATGTTTAATTTTAATGTTCATTTTATTGATAAGAGAACTGAGATCCACACCAACCAAGTAACTTTTAAATAAAAATTAGGCTATATTTTCTCTAAGAATAAGATAAATAGGCAGCGCCAGTAGCTCAGTGGGTAGGGTGCCAGCCACATACACCAAGTCTGGTGGTTCAAACCCGACCTGGGCCAGAGAAAACAACAATAACAACTGCAACAAAAAAAAATGGCCAGGTGTTGTGGTGGGCACCTATAATCCCAGCTACTTGGGAGGCTGAGGCAAGAGAATCACTTAAGGCCAAGAGTGTGAGGTTACTATGATCTGTGACGCCACAGCACTCTACCCAGGGTGACAACTTGAGACTCTGTCTGAAAAAAAAAGATACGTATGCACTTGAATGTGCATGTTCAAAGAGTGACTTTGACCTCATTGAATCTTTTGAAAAGAACTTGCTACAACAGACTTTTTAGTGGGGTGGCTATCATGTTGATTACTGATAAGTTCACGATAGAGTCTGTAGATTATGCATTTTGCTGTGCTAAATGGCAAGGTGAGGATGAATTAGTTCACATGGTAAAGATGAATGAATACTTGCTGGATAAGTTTTTTTCTTTAATAATCATGACAGACATTTTGAAATAAATTATCATAATTTAGAATTGAGTTTTCCCACTATATTAGTTTCATAGGGTTTTTGTAACAAATTTTCACAAATTTGGGTGACTTAAGACAACAGAGACCCATTCTCCCACATTTCTGCAATCTAGAAGTCATAAATCAAGGTGTTGTCAGGGACATGCCCACTCCTGAACCTCTAAGGTAGGATCCTGGCCTCTTCCAGATTCTGTTAGCCCTGGGCATTCCTTGGTTTCCAGATGGAGCACTTCGTCCCCCTCAGGTAGCTGTCTCTTTGTCCCTTCAATATGACATCAGTCATACTGGACTCATTCTACTTTAATATGATCTCATCTGAATTAATTATATCTGCAACACTCTATTTCCAAATATCACATTATGAGGTGCTAGGGTTAGGACTTCAATATATTTAGGAAAGGGGTCACAGTTCTACCCATTCAGTCAGAAGTTAAATTGAGAAGTAATTTAGGATTTAAAATATATTAGAAGGTAGACTTTGATCAATTTCTTTTAATCATTTCTAGATTCAATAGACCGTTATTCTATACAACTAGTAATGTGGAAAATCCAAGCTTCATAAAGGGCTCTCCCTCTGAAATTTACTGTAACCTTGATAGACCGCTTTCAGGGAGTCTATGTACTTTCTCAAACTGGGTGAAACATGTTGTGTGTGTAGATTTCCCCAGAGCCAAATCTTCTGCTGGTCTCCCAAATGGGAGAGCCATTGACCTGCAATACCTCAAGGTAGCTCCAGGTAATATAATGAATGCTGGCAAGGACTTCCCCCCATGACCTACCTCACATCAATTTTCTGTCTTTCCTTCTGTCTATTAGAGGGACCTATAATCTCCAAACTTTTACATTCAGTGCAATCCAGAGCCTATCATTTATTTCCTCCTATTATTTGTAACTTTTTAACTCCTTTTTCCCTTTATGTCGTATCTGTTCCATTACTCATTTCCTCATAGCCATAACCTTGACTTTACAAATAATGGGTAGATTTCTGATAATCTAACCTATAACATAATTTAATTGTTAACCCTGAGCCAGTGTTATGTTTCAATCAACAAATATTAGGTTGGGCTTGTTATGGTCTGTCTAGGCAGTGTACCAGGAAATAGAGATACAAAAGATTTAAGGGGAAAAAAAACTAGACCTCAAAGAGCTCAAAACTTATCTAGCAGTTAAAAAACTTTGTTGTACTGTAAATCATCTGGAAATTATAGTTAAGACGCAGATTCTGATGCAGTAGGTGGGGAGAGACCATTCTGAGATTCTAGGTATTCATTAAGTTACCAGATGATTTGTTGGTCTCTAGCCATATTTTATACATCAAGGGCTTAAATACAAATGTTCTCAACCAAATCTGTCAGAGAAGTACCAGTATGTCCTAATGCTTACTTAATAATCCATTTTCTGTAATGAACTAACTTTACTTCAATGAACCTCAAATGATACTTGGTATATATCATCCCTAAGAGAATTGGAAAAATAATCTTTAAATTATTTTCTGTCTTCTGTGTTCACGTAGAAACTTATATCATTCAATAAAGACAAAATTCAGATTTAAGCCACCAAAGTGCATACAATGCATTAGACAAATAGGGGTTATATATCTCAAAATAGCTAGAAGTGAGGGTTAGTCATCTTTTTTCTAATCATTTATTCTTAACATGTGCAAGTGCGTCCCTGTGGCCATTGTCTCAGGTTTTTTACATGGCTTCACTCTGCAAGATTATATAAATTGTCCAGGTGGAAGCAGGAAGAAGTGGGAAAAGAAAAGACAAAGGACAGTGCCCTGTTACAACCACTTTTTAAGGAGCATTTCTCAGCTGGTAAGCCCGGTGATGTCAGCTCCATTTATTTGTGTGGAACTAGGTCACATGGTCACTGTTAACAGGAGCACTCATGTGGAAATGAGTGTAGTTAAGCCCTAGCTTTGGAGCTTTCTTAGTAGAAAATGAAAAGGGGGTTGCAAATTGTTCCGCATAGATAATCCAGAACTTGTAAGTTCGCCACACTCATAAACTTAATATATTATGAGCCAAACAAGAACCATCCATGCTAAAATGTAAAACAATAATGTAGAGCCAAAATTCTTCTAAAATGTCCAGGATTTCTTAGACCGTCAATGTTATTGCATCAAGCAGTCCCTGTTCTAATTATGTATGGGTTGGTTGTGCCTGGAACACCCACTAATCCAAGTAAAAGTGCCCTTCCTCCCTTGGTTTCCCTGAGTAATTTCTCCAGTTTTCCAAATTACTTTGTACATAAAAATAATACCTTAATGCATACATGAATATGTATATTTCACTTTTTACCTATAAAATATCAAACTCTACATGAGAACATGAAGTTGTTAACAAGCATAACATCATAAGCTCATTGTGGACAAAGGGATTAATATCAATATGTCATCTATCATGACTTGGATATTTTGTGTGTTTTAATACCATTAACACTTTCAATCGCTGGCTGAGATCCTAATGTTTCTCATCCTCCTATGGAGAAAACTAAAGCTCAAAGAAGTTAAGCAACTTCTGAAATGTCAGGGCTGAATTTGGAACCATCTGGGTCTGAAACTTTACAATTCCCCTCTCTATTAGAAGGCATGTGTAGAACTTTCTATCTTGCTCTGCTTAATTATCTTAATGATATTCAAGATTTCTGTGTGTAGAAACAGCAAGGATTCATTATTTGCATTCACTTACTTTTGAAATTAGATTCGAATGTAACAACAACTCAAGTGAGACATATTTGTTGAAAATAATAAATACATGTATTTTATTTTAACACGGTTATTAGTAATAAAAATTAAGGGGGATAAAGAGCAGTGTGTCAGGTAAGTGTAGAGAGATGTGAATGACATGCAAAGAAGAAAATTCAAATTATAAATGAGCTTCCATCTCTATGACATTTTACTTAAAAAAGCAACCAGGACGTTACGACTAAGGAAAAATGAGTCATTACCAGTTCATGCATTTTATATAATAAATGAAATAAAATATCTAAATTCACATTTAAAAATCATATATATGATTTCACATACAGAGGGGAAATCTGAATAATAATTCTAATGATACAGAAAATCTACATTTCGACATATTTAACAAATTTGCCTCTACAATATATATGAGGTTGGGCAATTAAGTTTGCAAACTCATCCAAGAATAGCTGCTACGTAGCTCATTGCTGAATATCCCTGTGGTCACCTACAAAGTGTTCCACTTGGCCATCTGGTGACTGTAGTGATACTCAGCACTGAGGTATGTGGCACTTTTTCTAAGATGAGTTTGCAAACTTCATTGTCAGACCTTCATACGAGGACTGCTCTGATAGTCGTTCCAAATGAACAGCTCTAAAATTGCTCTGATGGGTGGCGCATAGATTCCCAAGGGGAGCACCTCAGAGGGGACCGCAGTGATTCAGCACAGCTATGTAGAACTTTTTCTAGGATGAGTTCATGAAATTGATTGTCTAACCTCATATAGAAAATAAACTAGATAATTTTTCTTTTATTCCATTCCATAAAGAATCATCAAACACCTATTGTATTTCAGTCCCTGGGCCAGGTGCTAAGGAAATACTGAGACAGTATTAGGCCTGATACAGCCCTAAGAATTTGCTTTCATCGGGTGAGAGAGATGAAAACAACAATTCAGGCACATTGCAATAAGTTCACAGGGCACTTGGAGAGTAAGTAAAAAATCAGAGTTTAAATCACTTTAATAAAACCTACAAAGTTAGTAATCCATTTTTTAAAAGTTCCTCCCAAATGAATAAAATATAAGAATTGAAGTCTATAAATGGGCAAAATCCAGTTTTCCTGAAAACTTTCCACTGGAAAATGAATCGCTGGAAGAATACAGACACTGAGGCCAACTCTATGGGAGTTAAAAGATGTTTCATTAAAATAAAAAAGAAAAGAAGAAGGAGTTTTTGGTAGTTAAGAGAAAGGATAAACAGTTTATGGTTTCAAAGTCCTTTAGAAGAGAACGTCAGTGGAATATATACATTGGATCTGTATGTAGAAAAAGTCAAATATTCCGGCAGGAAGTTTGGCGGACAGAGTCTAAGAAATGAGGAGGCAACTGACTGCCTCTGGGAGTTGGCAGGAAGCACAGAGGCTGCGGAGAGGAATTAGAAGTATTCGATAGCTCAGAGAAAGACATGGGACAGAAGGGAAAATAGTGTAAACACCAGGGTCACAAAATAAAGGCAGGCCCTTGGCTCCCTGGTGGATGTAGGCAGGAACAGAGGCTGTAATCTAATAACCAACAGGCACACAAAGCACTTCCATTACTGAGGGAGAGACCTTGGCAGGAAGCATAGATCATACCATTATGTCCTCATTTCTCTCTTCTGTCGGGAACAGATTTTATGACTAAACTTCAGACAGAAGACATTATAGGAAGAAAAATTGTGGGGCACAATTGTACAAAAAGAAGAAAGATTGCCTTGAGGCCAGCTCCCCCAGTAGCTTTTCCTGCAGATCAGGTTTTTAAGGTTAAGGGTGTTTATTCAGGCTTCTCAGGTTTGGAACTTCAGATGTGAATTTTGATATCAATATCTGAAGAATAGATTGAGGCTTTTGTTGTGTGGTTTTTCTTTTTCATTCAAAACTGATTTTCAGAGATGGATTTACCCCAAAGCGAATGAAGCTAAAGCTTCAGGGTCTCTCACTTCAATTGATCCTTACAAGGCTTTGTATCTGATTTTGAATTTTAGTTCCTTTTCAAACTATAAAAAGAATATAATTTACTTAAAAAAAAAGTTCCTTTAAAGAAGCCACATGGGCTACTTGGCTTACTTTGTTATTATTGACGGATCTTGGTGGTGGAACACTTTCTTACCAGCTCAACAGATCCCAGATTTCTACATTCAGAGTGAAAAGGACATGAAATTTCAACTGGAGGTCTAGATGACCAAAAAGCATATTTTAATGTATTTCATAAGGAAAACTGACCAATGAATTCTGGAATGCTACAAAGTGAAACTGAGCAGGAGTATACACGTCAGTTGCTCAGATACATGAAGAAAACTGTAATTGATACTTGTTGGCCTCGGATATTTTGGCACTGTATTACCTGGATAAATGCAACTTCGTATACAGCAAACATCATGTGAAAAAGATGCTATTCTGGTTTTTGCTAAATGTTTTTCATTTTTAAAATTCTTACTTTAATCTAACTGAATTTGCTATCGCATTTGATGAGATAACCTGTAATCAGATGTGATTCTTTGGGCTGCAGGTTATAGAACTTGCAAGGAAAAGTGGCATAAATTATAAGGGCGTTTATGATTTCACATAATCAGGCTGGCAGGAGAGCCCTGGCTCAGTGATGCCAGCATCTTTTTCATCAGTTTTTTCTATCTGAATTCCTCACCATCTTTAAGGAATCAGGATCGTCAGTCCTCATGATTTCAATTTAGCTGTGACAGATGCATAAAGCAGTCATGACCCCCACCCCCAACCCAGAGAAAGAGAAAGAGGTGATCCCGCCCCTGGAATCTGTTTCTGTAAGAAAATAATGCTTTTCCAGAAGCCCCCTCCCACTCAGGTCCCTGTTGATTAGTGCCACGTACGTGACTTGCTGTAGCTATTAGCTTTCCCAGTGAGTTGTATTTGGCATTTTCGGCCTCTAAAGTAGGAGGTGGGGTCTGCAAGGAAAGACTCAGGGAAGTCAGGGGAATGATACAGAGGAAGTCTGGCACAATTTCCTTTTATTCGGAGGGGACATTACTTACTCGTTTGCTAAACCTTGTTTTAGTGAAGTGAGATCTTTGTTTTGTCTTACCATCTGGGTGTATCCTTAAGCTTTACCCACATCTTTGTATTTTCATCATCTGCGTACTGTACTTTTTATCCACCTTCTAGTAGCCTTGATAGCTATAAATCTCCCTCTAGATCTGTCTGAAATTTTCAGACATTTTTATATTGATGAAAGTTCTTTTGACTTACAGACTTTGGCCAAGCGATAATAATCGACTAAACTATGATTTTAAATCCCACTGCAGGCCCAGACTGGGGGCTGCTGGGCTAAACAGTATGGGATGCCGACCATTCTGCACACAGCTGCTCAGGCCCAGGACGGGAGAATTGGCAGTTGCCGTCTCCAGTTGAGGTCATGAGAGGTCAGAGGATGTCCCTGATCAGACTTACTGGGGAATATCAACCAATCTGAGGCTCCAGGTTTGGGGTGTAGCTGGTATTTCTAAAGCCCTGTATGTGTTCAGCATGTCTGGACATTACTCCTGCATCTAAAGATGCAGCCCTCGTTCCATCCCTTACTTCCTCCGCGCAACTTTCCACCACAACAGCTGCCCTTCCTCAGCTGATTTGTGAGGTTACAGACACTTAGTGTCAGTATTTCTCGTTCAGTCCTTAATACTGTACTCTCCAGCAATATCTTTTTTGAGTTATCTTATACTCAAGAATGCTTTCTGCCCTGTCTTCAAACGTATACTAAAGATTTTCAAATAAAGGACCACATTTTTCCATATCTCCTGAATTTAGCATCCATGAAACTTACTATGTCGTCTAACCCATATATAGGTTGTCCCAAAGGTCACTGGACATACCTATGTAAAGATAATGGGAAATTGTAGCTAAATGCGCCTTTATTTATAAAATATTCATTACAAAATTTTATAAAATATTTCTCTACATGTGAATATCTAAATATGAAAAATATCAAAAGTATAAAATATAAATGAGTTTGTTAATTTTCCCCATATATGCCAACTTTGGGTCACCCTGTATTTATTGAATGAGTGAGTAAAAAACAGTGTCATGAAAATGTTTTACACTCAATGTCACGTGACAAAACTGCTAAGAAGAACTTCAAAAATAATATAGAAGCAGGAAGTTACCACATACCAATTCAGGTACCGTACCAAGCCTTTATACAGCAGTATGCGAAAGCGATGACCAAGGCCTTTGCTCCTGAGGAGCTTACAAATCTAATGATGTTGAAATACACTAAATAAACAATAATGCACAAAATATGAAAGTCAACTGCATAAAGTGCTGTGTAAGAAAGGACGCTATATTAACCTAGCCAGCAAGTGAGGAATGGCCTCTCTGGGAAAGTGATTGTTGACCTGCGGTGTGAGTAGGAGATAATTAAGTACAGATTGTGTGCTCACGTGCAAATGTAAAGTTGTGGGTGGAACTAACTGCAGGGTGGATTGAGGTAGACAATGATGCTGGCAAGGAGGTGAGCCAGAGACAGGTAGCTGTCTGTTGAAATTTGGTGGCTCTTCCTGAGTTACAGCATGTCACAGCCTTGACAGAGACTGTATTTCCTGCCATCCTTTGCATTATGTGTGGCCATGTGACTGGTTTCTCTCCAGTGGATGAGAGTGGAAATGATGTGACTACAACTCAGACAGGATTTTAAGATTGCAGGGATACTCCCTTCATTCTGTGAGCACCAGTGGTGACAGCAGCATGGTCCTGGAAGCTGTGTGATGAAGGTGGTTGCATCACCCTCAGTCTGGAACTTTCCACGGCATCTTGCAGAAGATCCTCTGACATCCTGGAGCCCTTGTACTGAATTATTACACTAGACAGGAATAAACTTTCAACTTTTATTGAATATGTGAGGGATTTTTACTAAGTTTGCTTATTCCAAATAATGTTAGGGAATTTGGTCTTTATATAGGAAGCAATGAGACGTTGTTTAAAGATTTAAAACAAAAACATTCAGAAAAGCTACTGCAGCAGTCCAGGTGACAAAAATTTGGGAAAGTAGGGAAAGGGAAGTGGTTGGATCTGGCAATATGCCAAAAATGAAAAGTAGAGAAGGAAGGAGGTACAGTGATTCTACCTTGCTGGCTCTGGGTACTGGGTAATCAGTGGAAGCAGTAGCTTAGAAAGAAAACATAGAGGAAGATCCCGAGTTAAGATCTGAATTCACGCACAAGTGGAGCACTCCCTTCTTCCATAAACATGAAAGGAGAGTGGTGCAGCCTCAGGGAGATGTCACTAAGTGCTAAAGCTGGGGTCAGACCAGCTCCTTAATTAACCAGTGGGGTCACCTAGAGCTGTTATTTAACTTTGGTTCTTTCATTTTTATCTGCAAAATGAGAGAAATAATAGTATCTTCTCTACAGGTTTATAACAAGGATGGATGCAAGAGTGCACATCATGCTTGGAGAAGGATACTTCCCCTTCCTAGGAAGAATTAATTCTTCATTACTTCTTATTTTGCACAATCAGGTACTCCGAAACATTACCCTGGGCTGTAAGTGTCTTCAGCATATCATGTGCAACTTAGGTGGCAAATACATATTCAGCTAAGGTAGTGTTACTTTGAGGATGCACGCTCTATGGGTATGGCTTGATCACAGAAATCCACAAGCAAAGCTGAACATTAGTCATCCACTATCTTTCTACTCTCATTTAGGCAAGTAGGTTTGCACCTTGATTTTTACATACACACAACCTCTCAGCCCTTTCTTACGAGGTTCCGCATTTAAGCCCCATGACATAGATAATGTTCTTCCAGAGCCACCTGAGTCTTAACCTGTTTCCATCAATTCTAAACTCAATACCCCTTGTAAACATACTTTCTTTATCTAATTTCTTTGCTCTTTCGATGTGGCTAACTTTCACAAACCTTTAATTCTTTTGGTGACTTTCTTCTGAACTGAGGCTGTAACTGCTCTCTCCTCCTCTTGCTAGCATCTTTATGCTTTGTATCTCATCTCCTGTCATTCACTCCGTCATCTTTCTGTCTGGCACAGTATAGAATTAGCCTCACCTTAATTTCTTGCAGCATGATTAAAAGAAAGAGAGGAAGAAAGAGAAAGAGGGAGAATGGGGGGGGGGAGATGATATAATATCAATATGCACAATTAGGGAGGTAAGGTCTTCATTAAAGTTATTCCTCTAAATCCAAATGTTTCAATGCTCCTTGGGGAATATTATAATAGAAAGTTTTAGAACTATTTACAGGACTTCCTTTGAGTTACCAATTAAGTTCCTCCCAAAGCAATTCTCTACTTCTTCCTTTACTGGAATCTACATTAGGCATTATATTTCCTAATTTAATATATACCATTTTAGAATGTCAGCCAATTTTGTCTCAAAATGTCTTCTTTCATATTCATTCATGACTTCTTATCCTATGCCCAGATAAAATTTTAGAGAAATATGTATTAATACATTCACGTAAGTATTTTGACTGTACAATTAAACTACAACAAAATTTCAGGAAATTCCAAAAAAAAAGGCAATGGAACAAGACGGGATCTGTGTAGTTCCGATTATTTGGCCAATGATCCTCATAATATCAGAATATTATCACACATTCATAGCATATTAATATGAACGGACTAATAAATAAACTGATTTTCTCTATAGAAGTGCTCCAAGGGCAACTTTAAAGGAGCCTTTATAGTAGATAATTGAAGAATTGAAGCACTGCCAGTTCACTCACTTCCTCATTTTCTCTCTTCACTTAAGTACTTACCAATCCATTTGTCCATTTTTACCTTAAGTACATTTGACCACTTTTCTGTGCACAATGGGGCTAGAACTATGTGAGATGTTTCCATGTTTCGAGAACTTTAAAAATCTTTTAGGTTACCTGGATGGAGTTGAAACACATTCTTCTTAGTAAAGTGCCTCAAGAATGGAAAACAAAATATGCAATGTACTCAATCCTAATATGAAACCAATATATAAACAACTACATGGCCACACAAAGGCAAAAACACAAGTATAGTCTAGCAAAGGGGGGAAGTGCAAGGAGGAGGGAGGGCAATTGGCGGAATCTCACCTAATGTGCACAATGTGAGGGTGTTCAGCCCGCCCCCTGGGTGCAGGGCTCCACAACAACTTGAACTTTACCTTAGAAATGAAAACAATGTAACCAAAACATTTATACCCTCATATTAATATGAAATTTTAAAAAAGTTTGGAATAAAAAAAATTTTTTAATATATACACACACACACACATATATATACTCACATACACATATACATATGTACAAATATATCCTTTTTTGAGAATGACATGTCAAACACTGTGCACATCAGTGCACTAAGATAAATATTCTTTTTCCTAATTTTCTGGATAAAAAATCTTAGACTCAGAGATTTTAAATATTTTTTTTTTGAGACAGTCTCACTATGTCACCCTCAGTAGAGTGCTGTGGCATCACAGCTCACAGCAACCTCCAACTTTTGGGCTTAAGCAATTCTCTTACCTCAGCCTCACAAGTACCTATGCCAGGCTGTTTTTTTTGTTGTAGTTGTCATTGTTGTTTAGCAGGCCTGGGCTGGGTTTGAACCCACCAGTCTGGTACATGCAGCAAGCACCCTAGTCACTGAGCTACAGGTGCTGGTGAAGTGTTATTATTTAAATAATTTTCATAACCCTACCCAACTACTACCGAGTAGCAGAGTCAGGATTTAATGAAGCCAGCTAGATCTCTAGAGTATTTGCTCTTGACCATTACACATTAGCTTCTACTTAAAATAAGCAAAGTTTTTTTTTTTTTGCAGTTTTTGGCGGGGGCTGGGTTTGAACCCAGCACCTCCGGCATATGGGGCTGACACCAAAATAAGCAAAGTTTTATCAAATTTTAGAAATCTAGAAATGCTCACAACAGATACAAAAATGTGGATTCTTTATAAAATGTATAAATTTGTTATTCCATCATGTTTTACCTGAAAGTTTTTCTCCGGAGAACAAGGGTTAGAGGCAAATTTTCTGGTAAGTGATTTTACTTTGCTTAATGACATTTTCTAATGAGATTTAGAATGTTTTTCTCTGTGCCATAAAAGATGTTTAATTAGCTTCATGAAAATTTTCTTTTGAAAAACACTCTGCCCATCCTCCAGTTTCAGCTCAACCGTGACCCCCTCTAAAACATTCCCTAACCCACTGGCAGGTGGCCCAATCCTTCCCTTTATTATGGAACATTCCCAGCACGGGGCGCACGTGAACGCTGTAGCTCTGGACCACACCAGGTCAGGTTTGCATCTTGGTCTATGTGCCTGTCTTCCTCGAATGCATGTGAACCCAGGGGGGTGAATCCTGTTAGTGTTCCTTTCACAGAATCAGATACACTGCTTTCTGTATGTAGAATATAGAGCACCACTGGTATTTGACAAAAGCAGGGTTCCTGAGTCCAGTTGCACCCAGGTGTGCGCTGCCCTGGCCATACTCAGAAATCAGACTAAATTGCTGGACACAAGAAGAAAGATTTGCTTGTATCATCTTCCTGTATTTTCCTTAACGTAAAAAATGAGCCTTAAGGAAAGATTATCTAAAGGTTACATTTACTCCTGAGTGACTGTTGAGATAATGACTAGAAGGATGTCTGTATCTAGGATAATGTTTTATGCATGATTTAATAAAGGAATGTAAGCAAAGGATTCTAAATGGAAAACAAATGTAGGTTTGTGCAAGGGATTGTTAAAAATATGCTACTTAACACTGAGAAGAAAAACGTCTAACGTTTCACGGTCTCCTATTGTAAGGGTTCAGGACATACTCACTGCAATCAGGTTTCTTCACCTGGAATAATGTTCTATACTACCTACCTGCTTAGAAGCTTTTTAAAATCTTCCATGTTATACCCGTGCATCGGTTGCTGCAAGAGTTAAAAAAAATATCTATGCAAAGCATTTGCTTGGTGCCTGGCATATAGTAAGCTCTCTATAAATGATAGCAAGTTACTATAACTTAAAAAGTTTGAGGTTTAGGGCAGCACCTGTGGCTCAAAGGGTTAGGGCACTGGCCCTATATGCTGGAGGTGGCAGTTTCAAACCCGGCCCCAGCCAAAAAAAAAAAAAAAAAAAAACTGCAAAAACAAACAAACAAACAGGTTGAGGTTTATTCATGTAGGTTACTCAATATGCTCTTTGGTGGGCTGTATGAACAGAGGCCATGGACAATCCTCATTAACGTGATTTAACATTCAAATTATAAAAATGGTCAAAATGATAGAAATCTTGGCAAATCACACTACACCCTTACTTTATATTACTTACCTTCATGTTCTTTTTAGTTCTGTTCAAACTGGTAGTACATAGAACACAAAACTCTCCACATTCAGATGGAGGAAGTTATGGTACCTTCTTAGGTTAGAAAATAATCGGATGAACGTTGAAATGTTGACAGAAATTCAGTAGAGAGAACTGTGTCTGTAAGGAATATAGCAAACTACCATCCTTAATAAAACATTTTTCACTCCTTTATTCAAACAAGTATTGTACAAGAAGCAGATGATAAGATAGGCAGGATAAAGGAGGGATAGGATAGGTGAACATTCTCTAAAGCTGTGGAAACCAAGTAACCTCTACATCTCTCTCCACAAGGACCGAAGCCCGATGGGTTTTACCCTAAGCAGGTATCCACGTATCTGCTCTCACTAAGCAAATCCTTGCTCCAAATTGCAAAGGAGGGTTAGGAAAGTGTTCAGAGACAAGAGATCTGGATCCAAACTTTCTACTAGACCAGCCCTTTATCCCTTTTCCAATCAAAAGATGATCTTGGCAAAAAGTCCTATACATCATAATCAGAACAGTTAGAACACTTGGCTGGTGGGACATATATATATATATAGATGTGTATCCCGAAAAGAAATACAGCAAGAAGAAAAGAAAATAAACAAACATGAGAGAGACAGGAAAGAGAAGAAAACAAGGAATTCCTCTGTTAAATAGATGACATTTTTTTGACTACACATTCACTGTGAAAATAAAGAAACTATTTCCTCTTTGAAATAAAAGCTCAAACAGAAGCTAAAAGCACTCAAAGACAAGCTGATGCACAGTAGAAGGAGATGAAAACTGGATGGAGGCACCCGTTAGGAACAACAGTGCTGCCCGGGGCAGGTGGCAAGAGCAGACTCAGTGCAACGATCCGGGCAGAGAGGAGTTGGACAAAGGAAGAAGCTGGACAGGCTACACGGCCACTGGCCAGGGTGGTGCGGAGCGTGCCTGGCACCGCGCAGGATTAGCTGCTAAGATTCGGAGTGGGGCTAGATGTGCTGTTAGTAGTTGGTGATGAAAACTAGTCAAATCATGTTTGCTGCATATTCAATAATTCCTGACTAATATGACTCTTTTATTTAAAAGTTCTAATCTAGGCCAGGCACGGTGCCTCATGCCTGTAATCCTAGCACTCTGGAAGGCTGAGGCGGATGGATTGCCTGAGCTCAGGAGTTTGAGGCCAGCCTGAGACAGAGCAAAAACCCGGGGCTGAAAGTAGGCAGGCGTTGTGGTGGGCCTCTGTAGTCCCAGCTACTTGGGAGGCTGCAGCAAGAGATTGCTTGAGTCCAAGAGTCTGAAGTGGAGGTGAGCTATGGTGCCACAATGCTCTCCTGAGGGCAACATAGTGACATTGTCTAAAAAAATAAAAATTAAAAAAAAATTAGAAGTTGCAATTTAGAAATGTGTGTGTGTGTGTATATATACATACATACATATATATATATATATATATATATATGTTTATACATTGACCTTACTAGTATTTTATCATTTTAATTTTTGTCTTCCAAGCATAGTCCCGCAGTAGCTGGGCCTAAATGTCCAAATTCAACATAGAATCTCATATTTAGGTAGGAAAGATACATCTGTATCAGATTCCCAAACAGATTCCAAATGAGTTACCACCTCCCATGCATAAAAATGGCTCTGGATACACAGTCAGGAAAAGGCAGCTTCCTACATGTCAGAATAAAGCTTTAATTAGAAGTATTTATTGCAGGCTCCTTGCTTCCTATTCTTCTCACAGAGGAAATGCAACTACTGTGCAGCATTTGTATTTCTTGGAGAAAAGCAACGATTAGTAGCTTCTCCTGATTCAATAGAAAAGATACTGAGGAGCCAAAGACATTGACCAGCAGAAATTAAAATGAGTGGGAAAGTTAGGTTAAGAGGTGCAGTAGTTGGATGTTAAATTATAGATAAATTCTCTTTGTAATTATTTTTTAAACAACTGGATGACATTTTAAGAGAATGAAACTTTTCCAGTTATTTAAATGCCTTTTGTGCATAGCCTCCTTCACCATAGGGGTCAAAGATGCTAGTCCCTTTCAAGTTCAAACATTTATTATTTATTTGTGTCTTTGTGAAAGGGGATAAAGATTTAGAAATTTGGCAACAATATGTAGGTGATATTTGGAAGAAGAAATGAATGAAACTTTTCTCTACCCATCATAGGGGTCATGGCAAACCCTCCTATAACAAATGACAGATTAACAGGAAGAAAGCACAACAAATTTATTTAATCACAGTTTTACACAGGAGCTTCCAGAAGAAAGGACCAAAGATACAGGGAAAACTGTCCATTTTCGTGCTTAGGTTAGATGAAGAGGAGACAGCTGTGCAGAAATGTGATTGAACCAGGAGGAAGTGATCTGATAGTAGTATACAGAGCGGGGAAACCCAGCAAGGTCTGGCTATTTGGATTTGCCTTGGCTTCTCAGAGTGGCATCCCTTCCTTTCCAGGGTAGGGCAGGACCCTTACTGGAAGGGGGGGTGGGGTCTTAGGACCTACTTCCAAACAAAGTAGGTCAGGAGATTTGTTTATGGCCAGCTCTTACACAGAAAAGAAGAGGAAGGTTAGGGCAGTTTGTGTAGATTTCACTGCTGGCTTTCTGGAAAGGGAATTCTGGTTTCTATGACTCGCCTTAGGAAAGAATAGTTTTAGTTTCTGTGGCTCGCCTAGGGGAAGAGGAAGAGTGAGAGTCAGGAAGGCAGAAGCAAGTTTGAAAAAAACTATTTCTGAGGCCTTCACTTTAAGATATTGTTTTCTGAGCCCCAATGCCATGGAGCAGGTTGGTTATTGGAAACCAGGTGGCAAGTGTATGGTATTTTCCTATTGAATAAACAAGTTCATTCTGTAAGATTTAATTCCTGTAAACTTGAGTTGTAAAGCTCAAACAAATTCATCCAAAAAAATCTGAATTTCAAAGTTCTGACCTTGGGTTAATAAGCTTGAATGTAGGCGAGGATGGTATTTTAAAAATGCATGCAGTCTTACAATCACAAGTAGTCTTCAACTTTTTAGTATTCCAGTGTTGCAGAATATACCCATATGAAAAGGGAGCCATGACTTTGAATTCCATGTTTCCAAGCCAAATTTTACAAAGGCCCCTCATTAACCCACTGCCCTCTGTAATACCCATAATCTCTCTCTGTGGACTTGTTATATTTCAGGGGCACAGCGAGGACCCCAAAGTCTGCCTAATACATTGCAAAGAAAAGAAAATAATTTAAATGAGATTGATATCTTATATCCATAAGACTTCAATTTAATCTCATAAAGCTACTCTGCTGCCAACCAATTTCATTATTTTTCTTCCATTTATCCAACTGCATCTTATTATCTTTTAAAGGAAAATATTCTGAAATAAAATTATTGGGCCAAAGAATTCACATTTTATATTATGATCCCTGTTGTTATATCCTCTAGAAGGATGGTGCAAAGTTATGCCCCGACCAATTTAGTAGAAGTATGTTTGTTTCCTCACACTCTCCTTACCCATACATATTTCCAATAGTATTTTTTCCTTTGTTAACTAGTTTTTTTCCGAAATTTGCCCATTTTTCTATTGGGAAGTTCACATTTTTCTTATTTATTTTTAGAAACTTTGGATGTAATATTAATTAAACCTCTCTCATACAGGTTGCCACTGTGTTCCTGTTACGTTGTTGTGTTTCTATTTTGTTCATAATTATTCTTTGTATGTGTTAATGTTTATGGATCAAACCTATCATTTTTGTCTTAAGCATTTGCTTTGATTAGAAAGTGTTTTCTTATCCTTCAGGATGTAAAAAAAGAAAAACCCTTCAGCCATATATTCTTATATATTCTTTTACTTGTTTTATGATTTTTTTATGAGTATTAGCATGGAATAGTTGCTCAAAGCATTGAGCAACTGGTATTTGAATTCTACTGAGGGATTTTAAGGTGTGGAAATTTAAGCACATCACTTTGTGTCTAAAATAGGAAGAGGAGCACCACCTCTTCTTACTGTGA
This sequence comes from Perodicticus potto, assembly GCA_963574655.1. NCBI lineage: Eukaryota > Metazoa > Chordata > Mammalia > Primates > Lorisidae > Perodicticus > Perodicticus potto. The sequence continues at coordinate 17,804 of CAUYRH010072892.1, forward strand.
GACTATTAAAAGAACAATATCTATGAAATGCTTGATGTTGAAAATTGTGATGGCCCACCATATAATAAGTACTCAATTGAAATATACTTTACTATTAATATCCCTTATATTTAAATATTTGATTTATCTGGGGTGTATTTTCTTCTGATAAGGCAGAAACATCTTTCTAAAATAAAGATTTGTCTTGTCATACATCTTTCTGACACCATCCTGTGGTCTTCGTAGTAAAGTCTCAGTCCCTTACCTTGTCACTAACAATATACACAAGTTCGTTTTGATTTTAATGCCCAGCCCAAGGCCCCTGCAGCTCCTTCTCCTGTCTAATTAGCTCATCGCACAGGATTGTTTACATCCTACTGAACACTTTGATATCTTTGTTTTTTCTCCAAATGATTTTCCTGGAATCCTCCCCATTTTCCCTGAATATGTTAAAATCGTCATTCTAGGCTTTAATCAAGAATCACCTTCTTCATGGAACTTTCCATTGTTTCTCCTGCCCATCAGAATTAACTGCTCCCTCCTTCAGTTTCCATGGGATGCTCGTCCCTCTTTTAGCACTTATAGTACACACAGCCTTGCTACCCTCCATAGATCATGAATATCTTGTAGGAAAATATACGGCCATGTTTTTCAAACTTGCCTGCCCAGTTTATGACATGAAGAGTTCAAATGAAAAGTATGTGATAACTTCATATAAAATACGCAACTTTCTCCTATGTATATGCACCAACTATAAGACTCATTTAGATATAACTCTCTCTATAAAACACATTGTGTATATGTGGGTATATAATTATGTATGTATATAATTTTACACGTAAATATTTGCTCATTACATATAAAACCTCAGTAAGTTAACTTTATCAATGGACTGCATCAATTATAAGAAACGGTTTTGGCAATTTCACTACATCTTTCAGGCTGCAGAAAATAAAGAGGCTTAATGCTTTTAGAAACAGCTGCCTTTGGGCAAATTTTAAGTTCTCGAAAGCTTTGAGAAATATAGAAAATGAATAGTGAGCTATAATTTTGGAAATGTAGAATGATTGGCCTTGTGTTCAGATTATTGTACCATTTCCATTATTGACATTGAGCTATAACTGGTCTGTAGAAAAATCCAATTAAATTAACATTTAATGAAAACCACTTTGTGCCCAGACTTTATCATACAGATCATCATTTTTTTCTGCCTGTTCTGTCTGCAACTGTAGCCTGGGAGATGTGAAAACATTCTCCTCAAATAAAGAGATTCCATGACAAAAAATGTTTGGGATATAGCACACACTGATTTCATTTCTGAGAGAGTCACAGTCTCTTGAACACAATTATCTCTTTCAGAATTTTTGTCAACAAATGTTGTAAGGAAACTTCTATTTTATAAGTAAGGAAAAAAGAGTTTACCAAATGTCACTTGGCTGTGAGAGAATAGAACCCAGGCCTCTTCCTGCTTATTCCAAAACTCTTCATACTTCAGTTACCTCCTGTGAACACTTATACCATTCCTTGTCTAAGAAAACAAGATGATGGTCTGAAAAGTATCGCAAATACGTTTCGAAGCTTTGGCTCACCTTGAGTAGTCCCCCTACCACTCCACAGCCAGCTTTTTATATTCTCATTCTTCTGAGATCATGCTAGAGTCCTGGACTCTATGATGTCCTTCTGTGACAATTTCATCATCTCTTTCTCATTTGAAACCTCATGGGATTCCCAATTCTTCATTCTGACAGTAATGGCTATTGCCTCGTGTTGTTATATAATTGCTTCATGTGTTCCTACCCTATTTTTGTAATATTAGATAGATTGCCTTAATCTTTGTATTTATCTGTTACCACTATTAAGCACTATGCATAATCCTTATTCAATGAATGGATCTATGCAGACGGAAATGGCTAAGTGGGTGATGGAAGTATGGACACATAATATGGACAAACTGTCCTCAATATGTACCAGTTTAATATTTCAATTCTTAATATTTTCATATGTTGGGGAGATTATGGTAAACTGGTAGGAAGCCTGGACTTTTTACTAGTTTAATGGATTTCAAACTTTAGTATTTATCAGAATTGCCTGCAGGGCCTATCAAATCACAGAAAGCTGAGCGCCACCCTCAGTTTCCACCGACTCTCCTGGTGAAGCAATGTTACTGATCCTGAGTCTGTGCTTTGTGAGGAATTAAGCAAGGATGATTCTGATGGGTGTAACAAATGGGTCTGCTCCTTTCAGCTCTGTGACTGAGCAAAGCCTTTAAATATTAACCTTAGTTTCATTATTTAAAAAAATGAGCTCAACACACTTAAGTTGCAGTTATGATGACATCATATTTTAGAAAGAGCAAGACACATAAAAAGTCAGTTACATATGAGACTGCTGCCTTCTGAGGAAGTGACTGAAAGGGTTTCTTACTGCAGTCCTTCCTTCCCCTTGTCTTCCTTGGCTCTCAGGATTTATAAAACGCTATGCTATTCATTTATAAATGTGCCCAAGTCCAACAGCATTTGCCTTAGAAGCAAGATATTGAATAACAAGAGCAATAACACAGACCTCAGGCACAGAATTCTCTGCTCACAGCCAACGGCAGTTCTTAGTTCAGACTACAGTCAGTTCCAGTTACAAATATTTCTTGCTCCAGCACAGGCTTCTGCTTCAAAACAACTCAGAGACACTGATTGCTTTCTGTTTTATCTCCTCATGTAGCAGTGATAGTGCTTAAAGTTATCCCCGATCTGATGCCATTCTGTCTCACTCCATCAAAAGGCACAAAGGAGCCCTATCTTGGCTTTATTACAGCATCCTTTCAACAGACTCTTTGCTTGGGAAAGAATAGAGCTGAGCTTAAATGATACTGCCTCACTTAGGGACTTGACCATTAGCAAAATTAGTTGTGAAAGAGAAGCTATAGTAGTTTTAAAATTCTCTGATGAGAGATTTCTCTTAATTTAAAGTAGTTGGATTACATGAACATATGCCTCTCTTTAATCCTGTATGGGCAAAATGACCTCCTTTAAAGCCAAGAAGAGACCCACCTACTTTATTGAGCTGTTTTACTGACTAAATTACTAAGTGAACTATATATTTCTGAGTCATTCACTCCTGACAGTCAGAGACTGTAGTCACTCTATTGCCAGTTGGATTCTGAGACTGAATCAAAGATTCAATTTTGCATACTAAAACTCAGTGCCTTGATATTATATACATCCACTGAAGGCCCCAACTGGAAATTTCCATGACGGTCCAGTAGCACCGACTGGCATCGGGTCTTTCAGGCTCCCCCAGGAGGCATTAGAAAAGTGACAGAAAGTACTGGGGGCTCCTGCCACATAATACAGTTCCCAAAGGTTGGGCGGGACCTCCCTACTGCTGTTGGAGAGACATTCACTCTATGCTTGGGAAAATTAATTACTCCCACTTGGTTTAGCTTTCTGAGAACTTTTCTCCTCAGGTTTCTGGCAATTCTATCCCCTCTCATCTGCACGACAACTGGTCTGAGTAAATCTGAAATGCTGTCAGTGACAGATGAGGGGGCTTGTGTTTGGGTGACTTTGCTTTCTTCACTCTGGCATACAGCTTCTTTTCATCAAAGAGGTAAAACAAACCATGGAGAGCATGAAGAGAGAAACCCTTTGTATCTCATCTGACACCAGAAGGATCGCCATGATCCCTGCCAGTAGCAAGACTGGCCGAATATGAGAAAAGGGAATTACAATCACTCAGACCTTCTTCTCCGTCAGAGGGCAGCCAGTGCTTAATGTTTATTCCAGATAAATGCTTCTAATTTCAACTGAACTTTCTAGGCTGATGAGTAATCATTTTATTCATCTCTTGTTGAATTATAATTGCATTTTTTTATTGCAGCTATTTCCAACTGTCTTCACACTTTATGTTTCTAAGCCTAGCCAAAAGCCTTCAAATCAGTGCATAACTTTTCCTCTATCAACGCTATTGGGACCATTTAACAGCTTTTTTTCTCATCGCTTCTGGATTTTATATTCACCTCTCTGCTTTGTAATGATCCATTCTAGCTGCTATAACAAAATACTATAAACTAGGTGGCAATAGAAACTTATTTCTCACAGTTCTGTAGGCTGGAAAGTCCAAGATCAAGGCAGATTTACTATATGAAGGGAACTACATTCTGGGTCATAATTGGTGCCTTTTCAATGTGTCCTGACACAGTGGAAGGGGTAAAGTAGCTCTTTGGACCCTCTTTAAATGGGCACTAATGTCATTTATGAGGGATTTACGACCTAATTACTCCCCCAAAGGTACCAATGCTCAATATCAATTATCACTTTGGGGGTCAGGATTTCAACATATGAAGTTTATGGACATGCAATCATTCAGACCTCAGGATGTATACTTAACATGTATGTCAGGAGAAGGTTACCATTTCCCTTCCCAAGATTCTGTGTGCTCTCTATCCAGCCTTCTCAGATTCCTCCTAGATGGATTAACTTCCTTGCTTTGCTTTTTCTTCCTTTTTTAAAATTTCAAAATATTAAGGATGTACAAATATTTTTGCTGCAAGGATACACTGTGTAATACAAAGTCAGGGCTTTCAGCCGTGCCCGTTACTAAGACAGTGTTCACTGTATCCAAGAGGTAAGATTTGAATCCCTCCTCTTCCTCCTACCTTCCCCCTTTTTTGGTCTCCACTGTCCGTTATACCTGTTTGTGCCTATGTGTGCCCATTATTTGATTCCCACTTACTAGTCAGAACATGAGGCATCCGGTTTTCTGTTCTTGAGACACTCACTTAGCATAATAGTCCTTCGTTTTATCCAAGTTGCTTTGAAAGATATTATTTAATTCTTTTTTATGGCTAAGTAGTACTCCATGGTGTGTATACATAGTACATTTTCCTCTCTATTCATGGATAGGCGGGCACTTAGGTTGATTCTATATCTTTGCATTTTTGACTTGTGCCATGATAAACCTTCAAGTGCAGGTGTTGCTTTGATAAAAACATATCTTTTCTTTGGGTAGATATCCAGTAGCAAGGTTGCTAAATTGAAAGGTAGGTCTACTTTGAGCTCTTTGAGGAACCTCCATACTGTTTTCTCTAGGAGTGGTACTGGTTTGCAGTCCCAGGAACCATATGGAAGCATTGCTTTTTATCTGCCTCCATGTGCACATCTGTTGTTTTCGACTTTTTTTATTTTATTGTTGGGGATTCATTGAGGGTACAAGAAACCAGGTTACACTGATTGAATTTGTTAGGGAAAGTCCCTCTTACAATCTTGTTTTGCCCCCAATAGGTGTAGCACACACCAAGACCCCACTCCCCTCGCTCCTTCCCTCTCTCTGCTCTTCCTTTCCCCACCCCTCCCGCATTCTTTCTCTGCTCTCCCCTTCCCTCACCCCACCATGTCATTAATTGTCCTCATATCAAAATGGAGTACATGGGATTCATGTTTCTCCATTCTTGTGATGCTTTACTAAGAATAATGTGTTCCACTTCCATCCAGGTTAATACAAAGGCTGTAAAGTCTCCATTTTTTTAACGGCTGAATAGTATTCCATAGTGTACATATACCATAGTTTGTTAATCCATTCCTGGATTGGTGGGCATTTAGGTTGTTTCCACATTTTGGCGATCGTAAACTGAGCTGCAATAAAGAATCTAGTGCAAATGTCCTTATGATAAAAGGATTTTTTTACTTCTGGGT
>CAUYRH010072893.1:0-49733 GCA_963574655.1 Perodicticus potto
GTATAGAAAACCTGGAAATGAAACCAACAACTTACAGCCACCTAATCTTCGATAAACCAAACAAGAGCGTTCACTGGGGAAAAGAATCCCTATTCAATAAATGGTGCTGGGAGAACTGGATATCCACATGTAAAAGACTGAAATTGGGGATCCACACCTTTCTCCACTCACAAAAATTGATTCAAGATGGATAAACGACTTAAATTTAAAGCATGAAACTATAAAAATGCTCAAAGAAAGAACTGGAAAAACACTGGAAGATATTGGCCTGGGGAAAGACTTTATGAGGAAAACTGCCATGGCAATAGCAACAGCAGCAATAATAAACATCCAGAAGGAAAACTGAAGAAAAGAGTCCTGTGCATATAGAATAAAAAATCCCTGCACGTATAAGATCACTGGACTCTAAAGGTCACTGCCAACACCACATACTCAGTGAGCTGGATGGTAACTTCTGTGGGCTCGCTCACCACTGTACCTCAGTGACAAACTCTGAGCCTGGCACTTGAGTGAGTTCCCTGTGAATACTGGTTGATGAGTAAATAACTGAACAAGTAAAAAACAAATGAAAAAGGTACCAGGTTCCAAATCAAACAGAGGGAATGGGCTATTTCATGCTTTGGCGATTAACAAATTTGCTAATTATTAATAATAATCAAGGCTTCTTTTAAGTATAGGAAAAACAGTCTTGTAATAATTTCACTTCTTGACTAGGAAATCAACTTTGAATTAAATCACACCAACGGTTATTGTGAGGTTCCCCTGATACGTATGTGAAAATGCAAACTGTAAATGACCATCAGAAGGCACAATTATGGCACCGATAATTCACTCTGACAGACTGTGATAACTCAAAGGGCTGGAAACTCACCTTGAGGATGAACCTGCCTTTTATAGCTACAGCTCTGACAATGTCTAGAAACCACAGGCTTTATTTAACTGTCAGAAGAACACACGTGTAACTTCCTTTAAAACACCTTCGAAAATGTGAGGGTGCTCTGATCAAACTCATCAATTAAAGTTAGAGTTTAAAGTTAAGTTTAAACGATTTTCTTTTGTCTTGAGATACCAAACTTGTAACAAATCCTATTACAAAGATGGACCTTTACATTCAAAAGTCCTCAGAAAAGAAACAGCTTTCATTCACAAGACTATAGACAAAGACAACATTGTCAGGCACACCATATTTGTATCCGTTTCCTAGAAGACTGAGATTTCTTTCAAGATATTTTCTGTCATTTCTTCACAGTGGCTGATCAAACCTGCCACTGAAAAAATGTTCTAAACAGGCAGCTTGTAGTACAAGCGCGGTTTGCTTCTGTCAGAGACTGACTGCCGAAGTGAAAAAGAAACTCATTAAAAATCTCTTACTGTGATCTTACATTGTAAAAAAAAGCTGGGGGGGAGAAAGAAAGAAAAGGCAAGGCGAAAAAACTTAATGAAAGGTACACTAGGGCCTGCAGACACATTCTTACAGAGTCTTTCTTATTCTTCTTTAGAAAGTGATTAGAAGAATACAATTAGTCCTGGGAATACAGCATACACTGGTTGTTCAGGGAAATCAATTAAGTTAATAATTTTATCTTATGCTAATACATGAAAAGTTAATGAAGGCGATGAGACTATTGTACCATAGGAAAAGCAATGCAGGAAAAACAGCATTATTTACCTTAATCTTAAAACGAGGTTCACGGCACAAGAAGCTTCTCTGTAGTCTTCACTAGCGTTGGGGTGGCCCTTAAAAAACAAAATAGCCAATGGTGATAAACACTTTCTCAGGAAAGAAATGAATAAAGTTGCAATACCCCTTGATTCATACAGGCCTTTCTTCCTGGACATCTCAGAACCAGATCTTTACACGTGCAGGCCTGATGTGACCTCCTGCCGTCTCTGTGTGAAGGCTGGAATGAGGCCTAATCCCCATCCCAGCTGCGGAGGTGACTGCTTCACGCAGAAAGCCTCAGGTGTAGGATGAGCACTAGGAATAACTGGCAATGGCTGTGCTGAGTCCAAAGAGGGTTAGACACCTGCCACCTGAGCCATGAGCTGTTTCCTGGTGGCCTTGGCGAAACCCAAAGTTTGGGCACCGTAAGTCTTACAATGCAGGGGCAGGTGGAGTCCAGAAGATTATGCCGAGGTTATCTTTCCTGCCTTTCTCACCTAGAACTATTTCCTTACATATAGATGATTAACCACACAGCCCTCCCCTAATCCTATGAATCTCTGGACACGAACACTGCTTCTTGTTAGAGCAGGAAATACAAGGCATTTCGGGTCAAGACCTGGCTCCACCACTGACCAGACTGAGCCACAAGCCTGTCATCGTCTGCGTCTATTTTCCCATTTACAAAATGGCGATAGCACCTGCCTCAAAAGGTTGCTGGAAGAATATGACAATACACACGAAAGTGAGTCAGTAACTATAAAGTATTACACAGTCCTAGTTACCCTAACCCCTTTTCTTGTTTCCTTTACTCTCTTTGCTTTCTCACCATTATTATCCTTAACTTGCCTTTACCATTCAACCAATCCTCGTATTCTTACCTCAAGGTCTGTTACTGAGTTGCCTGAGGATAGACACCTAAACTGATTCCTGGCCTGGCCTCTAATCGGGGTGTGACGTGGGCAAGCCACTTAATCTCTGCAAGTCTTTGAGTCCTTAACTATAAAATCAGGGCCCAGACAACCTACCCACTGGTCTAACCCACAGGCTTCCCACAACCACAAAATCCCATCACTCTAACCATCTCTCTAATACACAGCTGTTTCACAAAAACACATAGCAGGTGAAACAGTAATGGATTTAATTGGAATGTGCAGATTTTGAAAACAATTTTGAACCTAAGGCTGGTGATGTTCTTTCTATAGCACAACTACTTAGAGAATAAAATGGTCCGCACGTTAATTATACAGCAAAACCAGAACATGAGCTCGCAGTCTGCTTCAGGGTCCACTGTCTTTCCCCTGGATGGTTTCCACCCTTTATCACCACCTACCACGACTCACAACACACATCTTCCTTCATATAACTTTTATAAATATGCATTATAAATGCATTTCATAGTCACTGGACTATTATTTTTATAAGGCAAGTTGTAGAGATGAATTGGCCCATAAAGTTCAATGATAAAAGAATTACGAAATAAAACAGGTTACAGAAATCCAACCAGAAGCGAAAAAGAAAAGTATCAATTAACCATAATGTTTTGTGGCTGGAATATAACAGAAGAGTGGAGTCATTTTCTCTCCTTTCTTCTTTTCCACAGCACCAGCAATTTCAGAAGCAGTTGGGTAATCAATTCTCACTCTTGAACCTGTCATGCAAAGGTTAGAGGTCCTGGAAAGCATGGTCAACAGTAACCTATTTAAAAAGAGAGCTTGTAAAGACCTAATTTGGAAGCACTACCCTAAAAATTGTTCTTCTTTCTAAAATGCTGGTTTTCCTACAGCTCTGTCTTTGGAAAAGCATCTCAAAAAGAAAGACTGGCAGAGAAACATACCTGAGCGTCGTGCACAGAGAGGGACTGTATTTGCTCGGGGATGCTGCTGGCGTTCACGGCAATCTGTTAAAGAGAACCACCATCACAGAACTCAAGAAAGCTAAAAGGAGAGATGGTCAGGGTAGGGGTGTTCCAACATCTAGAGATAATAATTTTCTTTTTTGGATTAATGTAAGGGTACATACGATTGGGGTATGGTCTGAGTTTGTAAGGTATAGTCCCCATTGTAGTTTAGCCTTTCACCCAGCAGATGAGCCCTATACCCCCACATTATACCTAATAGGTAAAAACCCACTGCGCTCTCACTCCCCACTTCCCAAATTTAATTGTGTTTTCTCTTGTGTTGCCCTATAGTCATTCATCTGCTAGTTTCAGATTAGTATTGAGTACATGGGATGTTTGTTTTTCCATCCTTGAGATAGTTTACAAAAGAATGTTCTTCAGCTCCATCCAGGTAAATACAGACGATGTAAAGTCTCCATCTTTCTTATGGCTGAATAGTATTCCATGGTATACACAAACCATAGTTTATTAATCCATGCAAGGGTTGATGGGCAGTTGGGTTGACTTTGCAATTGTAAACTGAGCTACTATATACATTTGAGTACAAATGTCCTCGTAATAAAATAATTTTTTTTCTTCTAGGTAGATACCCAGTAATGGAATTGCAGGATCAACTGTAAGGTTTACTTTTAGTTCTTTGAGGACTCTCCATACTTCTTTCCAAAACAGTTGTATTAATTTGCAATCCCACCAACAGTGTGTAAGTGTTCCCTTCTCTCTGCACCCACATCAGTAATTTTCAAAAGACCTTAAAGCAGTATTTTCAGGAGGGTGGTGAACCATCTACATTAGAGTCATTTAGGACAAGTATAAAAGACCCATGGGCTCCTCTCCCATCCTATGATTCAGAACATCATGGAGATAAGAGAGAATCTATAGCTTTAACAAAGTCTCCAGGCCGCCTTTATGCTTTTAGAGAAGCACTGAGCTAAAGTGAAAAGACACGGACTATTTGATATCTTAAACTTGACAAAAGAAAGATGTCCTAGGACAATATTGCCTTATTGTATAATTTCATCTAAAGTTAAGAGACCCTTAAAGAAAGATTAGGGTTACCAAATCATTACTTGGAGCAACTACTCACTGTATTTCAAAAATATGTCAGGACAGTTAGATTTTTAAAAGACATTTTCCCCAACAGAAATTCAAGCAATAGGTTGCATTTTTCTCCCAAACTTGGAAAGTCAGCTCTAAGGTGACATTCAAATTATCTTTGCCTCAAGCCTTACTTTTGTGAACTCTGCCCTGGAGCAAAACTTGAAAGAAAAATGAAAAGACAAAAACTCAAAGAGAACAGAAATGAAAATGAACAAAAAGGACCTCATGTCTCTAAACTTACTATCAATTGTAAAATAATAAGAAATCATCAGAAATTCTTTGTGTCAAGAGTCTTCTGAAGTTTTAGAGCATAAAATTCTTATTTTCTGTGCTTCTCAAAAATAACTATGTTAATACCAAAGTAACAGGAAGAAGTATATTGATATCTATATGTTAAAATGTATCAAAAAGTGAAAGTGAGCGGACGGATTAACAGATGGATACATTCGTGATAAAGTACATCAACAGCAGGACCTAGGTGACGGGGTGTCGTGTCCATTATTAAACATTTTAATGTTGCTTTATGTTTGAAACTTTTCCTAATAAAATTTTCATTTTATTGAAAATGAAATGAAATAGGGGAAAATATATGTTAGAAGAACAAACAACTTGTATTCATTAACCAGCCAGAGGACCTGAGCCTACACCAAAATGATCTCTTATAAAGAAACTTTCAGGGTGATTCTATCCATCTTAAATTTGAAATGCAACCAAAGACCACACCGGCACTTTATAGCATTCTCTACCTTTAGTCAGAGAACCACTGCCACCTGAAAACCTTTAGAGGCATTTACTTACAGGTGACAAACGTCCCCTTCCTCTGGGAACACCCCATCTCCTTCCCTGCTGCAATCATCAAGATGCAGAGCTGGTCGATGGGGCTGGAGCTGGACCCCACATACCCTGCAAACTCACTCTGTTGGTGTAACATGAACACAAGGAAGGGCCCAGCTCCGCTCCCACTGGTGCACAGCAGTATGGTGATTCTTCAGAAAACATGAGAGACGCACAGGACTGCCGGAGAGGGGGGCCCTGGTGCAAAACATCTTCGTGACAATCCACCGTAGTCCTCCAGAGACCACCGTTATGGATCCATTCTGTGGGGTTTGGGGCATGGCCTTTTGGGCATGCCCTTTTAAATGTAAAAACTTAGACAAAAACTAACACATCAAGTGGCTGTCAACTTATCCGATTTTTCGCCTTCTTAAACAATTTGCTATAAGACAGGCATTTGAGAGAACAAGTGTTTGGATAAGAAGAGGAGAGGAAAGTAATAGCCTGATGTTGACCACTGCCACAGAAATAGACCTTGACGGAGGTCCAGACAGGGTGGAAGAGAAGCAAAGATCTAGAAATGGAGGGAGGAAAGGACGTCCGCCTTTCCATTTTTCACAGTGCTCTGCCTAACCATCTCATTTTCTATTTTTAAAAAAAACATAGCTAAATGCAATGTGCTATCCTGGATTGGATCCTGGCAAAGAAAAAGGCCATCAGCGACGAACGAGTGACGTCCAAATAAATTCTGGGGTTTAATTAATAGCAATGTTAGTAGAGCTGGCTTCTGCGTCATAACAAATGTGCCAGGGTTATGTAAAAAATCAACAGTGGGGGGAACCAGGTAAGGAGTGTGTGGGAACTCTGTACTGTCTCTGCAACACTTCAGTAAATCTAAAAATTATTCTAAAATAAAAAGTAAAAGTTCATTTTCAGAAATACAGCAGATTTCTGATCACACCTCAAACTTTCATCACAGCTACTCAGAAGGCCAGTGATCTGCAATAAATAACACCATTTAGAAAGTGGTATCATAAAAGTATCAAATTTTAAATCTTCAGTCGGTGATGACTAAAGCTAAACGTAATAAATTTAGAGGGAGAAATCAAATCCTTCTCTCCATCTACATGTGGATATAAAACAAACATGTCTAACAGGTGACAGGCATCTGGAAAACATGCTTTCATAGAAATAAATTTAAAAGTTAACAGCAATCTTAAGAATCATCAGACCAGGCTCGGAGCCCATAGCCCAGCGGTTATGGCACAGCCACACGCACTGAGGCTGGCAGGTTGGAACCCGGCCTGGGCCGGCTAAGCAACAATGACAACTGCAACAAAAAAATAGGCAGGCGTTGTGATGGGCGCCTGTAATCCCAGCTAATTGGGAGGCTGAGGCAAGAGAATCGCTTAAGCCCAAGAGTTGGAGGTTGCTGTGAGCTGTGACGCTATGACATTCTACCGAGGACGACACAGTGAGACTCTGTCACAAAAAAAGAATCATCCGGCCATTGTAGGGAGTAAGAAAAGCAAAACATTTACTTTCACATTGTTTCTAATCTCTAATGAAATTAATTCAGTTTAAATCTGTATCAGATGTATTTTCTCCTTAGGACAAAACCTCAGAGTTAGGAAACAAGAAACATTTTCCTAATAAACTTAGTCTAGAATCTTGATAACAAAACTCTTTGCTGCACCTCTTCTGAGCCCTGCTGGGCTTCAGCCAAAAAACTTTCCCATCTGCTTCATTATACTCAATTAAACAAGGACAACTTTCCTAAGAGACTTCTGATATATTTTCTTTATTTCATTCTAGTTTTTTTTTTTTTAATGGGGGAGGAAGGTTATGATAGGTTTTTTTTTTTTTTTGGTTTGGTTTTTTTTTGCAGTTTTTGGCTGGGGCTGGGTTTGAACCCACCACCTCCGGCATATAGGGCCAGCGCTCTACCTACTGAGCCAGAGGTACCTCCATCTGATAGATATTTTTTAAAAAATCTTCAGGAATTTCAAATCTACAGTCCACAATTTCCTGATTCCTATCTGGACTTCTGGATTCAGAGAAATTTGTGCAGTTTTCCTAATCGGTCCTCAATTCTAGCCATGAATCGGAGTCATGCTTAAAAAGTCAGTCGTATGGATACCTCTCCCCAAATCAGAATCTGCTAGGCATCCTCAATTTTAAAGACTGTAGTTGTTAGGACATGGAGCCAGGGCTGAAAATTGTTTATTTTCATGCCACCTCAATGAAATGCTGTTGTAAAAAAAAAAAAAAAGTCACTTTAATAGAAAGCTTAACACATGTCCTCCTCCATTAAGTGAAACCGAAGAAAACTGTACATTTAATATAAAGTCAATTTTCTTTTTATATTGAAAATTAGGATGTAATGCGAAATTGACAAGAAGTCATAAAACATGTACTTATTATTTTAGAGTCTGACAAAAAGAGTTTCCAAAACCACTAGTCAAAAAACCACTAATTGGATAACAGTTGAGAAGTTTTATATAAGGTAAGAGGCTATACGGTCTAAGAAATACTACTTAAGGAAGCTGGTCCTTGTTAATACCACCCTTTTCCTGTATCTCCCCAAAGAGACAAACGGTCCAGCTAGCAAACTCTCTGCTTTTATAAAATTCCCACAGTGCCTGCCACACTTCCATGAAAAAATCAGCACAAATATTTGTTCAATTTATTAGCTTATTAATATTAGTATTATTATTAACCTTTAGTCCTCACTGGCTTCTACCAACCACATGAACAGGATAATAAATGAAATCAGGATGAATGATCTTATTATAAAATATTAATTACTAGTGGGTGACTAATACTTTGCAAGGCTATTTCTAAAATATCGGGTTAGGAACATCAATTTTTCAAGGTTGATGGCTGTGAATCTCAAGCTGGGCATGAATCCCAACATTAAGTGGCATAACCCTGAAACCTCACAATTTTACACTGGAAATTCTCTTGAACTTAAGAGGGTCTCCCAATATGGTCCAAGATAAAGTCTATCTTCCCAATGTCCCTCTGACAAACACCCCACTCTGGTCTTCTCATCTTCCCCAACTAATACTGTAATACTTGGGTATTTTACTTCACAATTTCCTAGGAGGCCAGATAGCTCCTCACAAATTAATGATTCCTGAAATACCCCTCCATTTATTGCAACGCCTTACTCTGTCTAAACATGGTAATACTAAGGCTACTTTTCCTGAACTTCACTTCAATTATAAACATAATGTCTTCTGATCCTTAACCCAACTTGTAAGCTTCTATAAATACTGTACACCCATTCACACACTTGTTTGATGATTGCATTTCAGTGCAGAAGTATTCACGTCACCAACAAACATGTATAATGTTTGAATTGTATGAGAAGGGAACACAAAATGTGAGTAAAATATCATCCCAGTCTTCTAGTGGCTTATACTCAAAAAACAACTGCAATCTGAATGACAAAGAATTATTGACAAGTTTATTAAAATGTAAATACTCGGCATTTAAATGTATCGTCTGGCATGGATAAGCATTTTCACTCTCAAAGATGTTTAAAGATATATGGTACACTGCCAGAGTCTGTATAAATCGGTATAGTTACTGATAGCAAGTACAAAAATTCAAAAGCACAGATGCTTCAACAAAGCAATCACAATTCTAAGTGTCTATACTTTACTGGACTGTGTCCCCTCCGAAAAAAGTTAATGGAGTGATGTTTGTAATAGCAACCTAAATGGTCAACAAGAAGGAAATGGTGAAATAAACCATGTCCATCCACCCATTACAACACTATATAGTAGTTAAAAATAAAGAGGCAGATCTATAATACCTAATGTGGAAAGATTTTCAAAACTAGAAGGCAAGTTGCAAAAATATTTACAGCTATCATAATGCCATTCATGTTTTTTAAATGATATACTAGATTTCTTTATGTACACATAGTATTTATATGGAAACACACCGAAAGAGGCTTGAAAGAAAACTGCCAATTGATAATCTCTGTTCCATAGGGGTATGGGGGAAGCAGGATAAAAATGATCTTTTGGTTTTTATTCTATTTAGTTCTCCTGTATGTTTTCAAGTCTTTATTCTAAAATTAAAACCTCCTATCACATGCCCTGCACCCCCTACCCCATTCTACTTTTTTTTCTATTTCTCCTACCATTCCATTGTTAAAATCACATGATTTATTTACTTATTAAGGCTATTACATATTGTTTACATACTCCTATTAAAATGCAAGCTCCACAAAGACTGGAATTTTGTCCAGTCCTTAGAATCCACTATCTAGACACTCACTATCTCCAAAACTTGCTACAACCGTGTACACAGTAGACACATAATATATATATATTTGTTAAATATTTATGTATTTGACACTTTTTATTTCCTTCATAATAAATAAATACTTGGTTCACAGAAAGCAGTTTGGGGTAGCTGACAAATCAGAGGGGCACTTTAATTAAAAGCTCAAAGAACCATCATTGTAGCATTTCTTAACACAGCTCAGGATACCGAAAACGTCAATGCTGTCCAAAGAAAAGAGTATCAAAAACTGTCCTGAGAAGCTGTGCAATGGCAGGGGGGCTGGTTCCCTCTAAAATTTGGTGGAATGTTTTCTTGCAAACATATTATCTTTTCACAGAATTAAGACGTCTATTTATTTGCTTCCTTAATTATAAACCAATATGGAAACAGACACATGCCACTGGGAAGTCAACTGGGTCTAGTTGCTGCGAAGTACTTAAGACTTTCAAATCCCACCCGAGAAAGTCAAGGGTGAGTCCTGAGGATCAATTCACAGCATGCTATACACGATTCCCTTTCCTGTCTAGGAAGAAAAGACTATTGCCAAAAAGATACTGCTATTATCCAAATCACAAATCAGTTATCAGAGCAATTTCAACAAGCCCATAGTAAGACAGTATCTTAACAAATCCTCCTGAGAAGAGACCCACAGCCAGCTGTCTGCACGAGCAAGGCAGGATCCCGTGAACCCTACCCAATGGCAATGCCTTGGAATGAACCAGTAACAAGTGATTTATGTGGTGATGGTGCTATGTGAACCATGTCATTTCATTCTATCTCTAAGCAGAGCGAACATTTTTAGTCAGACATAGCTCTTAGAAATAGAGGAACAACCTGGACTCTGGACCTTAGATAAAAATGGGAAAGTGTGCGAGGAGAGAGCAGAGTTCACGAAAGCTGGTCAAGATCATCCTAAAAGCCCAGCACGACATCGGTGTGGCCAAATGCATCCCTCTGTGGAGCTCATCGCATTGCTTCTCACACAGGGGCATGACGCCCTTGATCAAAGCTCATGTTTTATGTATGAAATGGAGAGATTAGTTCATATGATAAACACAGGAGAAAGCAGACTCTGAAGGAGAGCTACGTTGGGAGGCCAGCAGACTGAAAACCCCCTGGGAAAGGCCTAATGGTGCATCATGAGCAATGCAGGGAGACGGAGGCAGGAAAGAGCAGGAGGCAGAGGGGCTCAGCTGCGGCCCTGCTCCTCACGAGGCCCTGCTGGCTACTGCCACTTATAACAGAATGGTAAGATTCGCTCCATGAAATCAAAAGGAAATGGTTGCTAATTTTAAAAAGTTGGGACGGATATCATGTGTAGCCCAAAGTTTTCTGTTTTCTTAATGAGAATTTAGCCAGGTACATATTAATTACTAGGTCTGTAAAATATTTGGGGCTATTTAAATATGCTCAAATTTCCTCTAGGAGCCTTAGCGAGTCTTGTGAACTCTAGTCATCATTAGTCATTAGGCATTAGGATAATTAATCAGATGGAGGAAGTAAATCAAAAATGATCTCTTAATCAAAAGATGGCCAGTTCTCAAAGGAAAGCTATCAGAAGAGGGCTCCCGGTCTACTGAGTTACTCGGAAAATTTAACACCCAAGACCAACAGGGTCACCTTAGAGTTTCTTACCGTTTTAATATCTGCTTTATTATAGACTAAAAACCCAATGGACATTCTGCCTGTATGCTTACTGTGTTTTCTAAATGACAGGAGTACTGAGTTAAAATTAATTACCTAGTCTGTGCTAAGGACTGTTTTACGTACATGATTTCTTCAATCCTCATGGCAACTTTCTAAGTCCTGAGATCATGTGCCATCAGACAGAGGAGGAACTGAAGCTCGGAGAGTAAAGGGATTTGCCCCAGTTTACGCAGCCAAAAGTAACTCAGAACCGAGAACTAGGGAGTTTATGCGCCTTTCCTTTTTCCTTTTTTACTCCATGAGATTCTGAACTGTCTTCCCCAGCTAGTTCAGACTCTAATACCCAGAGGAGGGAATAAAGTGGCAAATAAATAATAAGAAGCACAACTCACCTCTGGATTTTCTTCTTTTACTCTTCGTGACTGTGAAACAATTAAGGATCAATCTATTAGTATACAGACACAACAAACCCCACCAAAGTAGAATTTACACTGATGAGCTAATTGTCAGAAATGTCATTTACCTTTTCTTGAGAAAAAGCAGCTTTCCCTTCTTCACTTTTCTCGTCCATCTCGTCGTCACTCCACTCCCAGTCACCGTCTTCGGTTTTATGAAGGTGACCGCTTGACCCAGGAACTCTTCTTACCTGAATCAAAACGAGCCCACATGACTCTTCCCTCGAGGAATGTGAACAGTGTTCACCGGTGCTGCTACTCGGGGTACACAGCACACACGCTGCCCTAAAAGGAACCTGAGTGGCTCTGAATCCAGGGGTAACTAGAGGTTAACACCCCTAAAGACTACACGGCCTCCCGACTCTCACACTCACTCTCCGTCCAAAAGTACTGTGCTCTTGAAATGTGTGTATGCAGAACAAAATGTTTTGGAAAAACACACACACACCATCAAGGATCAAGCTTGTTCTTCACTTTTACTTCAGTTAAGACCTTCCTACACATAAAAAACCATGGAGCAGGCTTCAGACTGCCCGAGCAAGTGCGTGCTGACCGAGCAACGGCGGGGCACACCAGACCAGGGGTACCAGCGATCTAAAACCCAAGTCGACAAAGCAAATGTCCTCCGATGCCTCCTTGTTCTTTTTCAGAACCTGACATCATGCTTGTTTTCCCAGGATTCTGCTCAACCTACTTAAGCAAAACAAAATCAGACTGTTCTTTACACACTTGTAGCATTTATGAGACGTGTGAGATTGCTAGGAACACGCTTGATCATCAGCAGCCATTAGCGTGTTTAGATTGTAATCAGTCTTCCTCAATTATTTCAAATTGTTTTCAGCTAGGGTAGAGATGTAGTCCATAGAGCATGCTTTCCAAATGTCTTTGTGGTTAGAAAAGCAAAATTTTAAAAGGACAGGATGACTGAAAACGAGCCTCTGACCAAAATAATTTGCCTTAAAAAAAAAAAAAAAAAAAGTCCTGAGATGCAATTAAACAAAGCACTGTGGTGGATGAGCATGATGAGAACATCACAGCCAGGGGTCCAATGATTCAGAGAAACTGAGTGGAAAGGGAGCTTCCAGACAATCAAGTCCAACCCCTTCATTTTACAGATGAGGAGATGAAGGCCCAGAAAGTGACCCACGATCTATCACACAGCTGTGAGAGCAAAGTCAAGGCAAGGAGCAAAGCCTTCAGACGCCCATTCCAATGCACATCTCCATAACTGTCAGAAAGTAGTCTAAAACTGTCCTGTGAACACCCTGAAAGACTATGATGTAAAGAAAGACTACCTTCTAGAATAGACTTAGTTATATCATAGGAGCATCATTAAACCCAAGGGAAACACCACAGAACTTAACCTTAGGTATTTAGACACGTCAGATCATGCTTGCTGGGGGTTACATTTGACTGCACTACTGTGCAGAACCTATAAAAGTCTTCCTGATCACCTGACCAAGATTTGAACACTGACACATGAAGTTTAAAAGCAAGTAAAAAATTCTTATTCATAATTGCAAATAGTTGTGCTCATTTTTTTTTAAAGCCACTCCAAAAAAATATTTGTTAACCAATTCATCTTGTCTCCACTCCACTGCACTTTTTTTTGCAGTTTTTGGTCAGGGCTGGGTTTGAACCCACCACCTCCAGTATATGGGGCTGGTTCCCTACTCCGTTGAGGCACAGGCATCGCCCCCAAAAATATTTTTTAACCAATTCATCTTTGAAACACTTAGTACTTAGTAAAAACCCTCTGTGCTTGGCATAAGGTATTTTTCCTACTTGCATTTTGAGTTGTTATAAAACCCTATTGGAATGATTGTGATTTTAATGGTGCTTATAGATGCCGCCTAAGTACTATAGAAAAAATGCTGAAATGCACTTCAGGATTTGCAGAACAGATTGCTCATTTTGAAGCTACACAGAAAGGGCTAAGGAAAGAGAAAATTTTCTGTTGACATACACAATAAAATTAATTATTTTCCTAGCAACGCTAATTCTGGTGGTAGCAACATAAAAGGACCTATCTTAATGACTACCTAGAAAGGAACTCTACTTTGTAAAACTGTAAAAACCAAAAACAGCTGATGAATTAGCATTCTTCAAGCACCCACCCAAGAGATTACTCTAAGGAAATCTCTTTCCAGAGAGAATCCAGCTTCACATGCTAAATTTAGTTTATGCTCCTTTGCCCCTCTGGCTCTATGTTTACAAGATGTCAAGTTTCAGTTCCACAAGCTGGATCCAACCACAAACAATAAAATGGCCATTCTCTGCCATTTTTATTTTATTTTAGAACCTGCTTGTCTCCTTCCTAGTTTTATTTGCTGGAAGAGAGAAAAGATAAAACAAAATGCCTAGGATTATAGCCCCAGACATTGAAAGAAATAGTGTGATGGGCCTTAAAGCAATAATACTGGTTAGATAAGTATACGTGTTGACCAAATTAATACAAATAACACTCGAACATCTACGGGGGGGGCAAATATTAGGACAATAGTCACAAAGAATGAGAATACAAGTTTGTCTTGGAGAATGCCCCCTCAGCTTACTTCTAGGAATAAATTTGTAACCCAGGTTTCATGGTATATTTATGTGACACTGACTTCTGTTGAAGAGACCAGAAATCAATTTTAAAAAATTACATCCTTGCAGGGATTTTGTAGGGATGATGACAAACAACCTTAACCTTTTAGAGCCATCTAAGTTTCACAAAATTTAGCAAATGATCTTTTCAATTGGGGAACTAAAGAAACTTTGCAAAGTAAAAACTTAAAAAATAAAAATAAAAAAAGGTGTGCAGAAGCTTCTATCATCCCCCACCCGCCTACAATGACAGGAATAAAGATTATTTACCCTTGGATTTCTAACTGTATTAACTATTACGTTCCTCTTATTCTGTTAAATGTTTCGCTCACATAGTAAAATCAAGATGAATTTATTCTCTACTTTATCTGTCAGGGGATTAAAAAAGTAACATCCATTGCTTCTCAGAGAAATGGAATCAGCTTAAGTAACATCTAGAGAAATTCACAATCCCCCAAATTCCTCAGGTCATAGTGGGTATAGTGAGGTTTGAAAAATCCCTGCATGCAGTGACATTTAATCCCAAGACTGGCAATAAAATGTAATGTAATTGCATTTACACCACGCCTGAAAAACAAAGTAATTTTTTCTTCCCTTTCTCTGAATGACATCTTTATGAAAATCCATTAAAGAAATGAAGCCAAAGCTCTGATTCCCACAAGAAAAGAAGAAGGGCTCAGCCAGGTAGACATAGGAGAAGTGTGGCTCACTGGCCAGGTCTGGCGGCCACAGGGCAAGATGTCAGAGGCAGGGCCTGGACACAGCAGCCAGAGAGAGGGAATGGAAGGACAGGGGACAGTCATTGGAAGAGCCTGACTAATGGCTGTAGTGGCATCCCTCTAAACAGGAGCCACCTACAGACACTAGGTGTCACCACCTCTGTACATCTCCCTGGGCCCTGACACGAGATCCGGCACCAAGGACATGAAGGGGAATATCAGACAGCCAAAGGCAGAACTTTCAGGAACAGGACACTAAATATGTCAGAAATACAGCGTGTGTCTCACTAAGCAGAAGAGAAATGCGACCCAAAGAAATGCTGGCCAAAGTTTGACCGAATCTATCTCCATCTGGCATCCCCACCAGCCAAAATAATCACCTGCTTTCTTCGACTTTGCAGGCTCCTCGAAGGCGTATGCCCCTCACTGGGAGCCCTGCTCTCAGCCTCTCCTGACGACACCCACACGCCCCAGGGAGCCCACTGACCTCACGTCTGCCTGTGGAGGATGCACTGCGTACAACAGAAACCCATACCCCGTACCATTTCTGTGATCAGGCATTCTACCGACAAGAAGTATAAAACATATTTCTCACTAATTGCTGTGTGTAACTTATTTGAGGCATCACCAAGCAAACGAAAAGCCATCTAAATACCAAAAATTAACAAAATTAGATTCAGCAAGGTTTTTTTAGCAATAAATAATCTATTGCCTCCACAGCCTAAGCTCTCACCAGCCCCTTTCTGACTGCGCCTCTCTCTGCACCTCTGTCCTATACTTACTGCCTGGCTTTGCTCATGGGAGAGGGCAGGAAATTCCCTCCCCGTCATAGCAGGCCTGGCACCCCCAGCTGACACTCTCCATGCCGCTATGTGCACAGCTAGCCCCATGGATAGTCAGATGCGTCCTCCTAACCAGTCCACATCCATTCTCCAAAGCTGGGCAGCTGGCAACAAGACCCCCAGCTGCACAGCCATGCTGCCTGAGGCCATTACAGGTGGCCTCTGGCCACTGCTAGCTGGGGCCCTGGTGCTGCTGCAACCTGCCACTCCAAGTGGAGTCACAGACTAGCAGCAGCAGCAGCAGCAGCATCGTCTGAGAGCTCGCTGGAAATGCACGGCCAGCCTCTTCTCAGTCCTGCAGCAGAGGCACCAGGCTGCACCTGCCTCCAGTCCTTGCCAGCCCACTACCCCCACCCGCGGGCGCTCACCTAATGCTAGGTCCGACGCTCCAGGCACTTCACTAACTCATTCTATCTTCACAGTAGGCCTGTGAGAGGAGATTCAATTTATTGTCCCATTTTCCAGTTTTACATGGGGAAAGTAAGACCAATGCCTGGCCCAGGCTCCCACCGCTGGGAGGTGACCACGCTAGAACCAGGCCCACGGCTGTCTGTCCTCAGCCTCTGCTGCTGCTGCTCACAGCAGCGCCCTAATCTCCCCCAGCCCCAACCCCTTATAATCACTTCCTCTGCTACCCTCAGAGCAACATGTCCACGCAGCTGACACCCTCAGCCCCTCTCATGCTCATCAACTTCACACTCCCAGGCTTCCTGGCCTCTTTCTCTGGAGTCCTTCTCCTTTCCCAGACCAAGGCCTCTTGCCGTGCTCCCCCTGAGGCTATTCACTGATTCAGTCCTTCAAGACACTCAGGCCTGGGCAAAGAACAGGTTCAGGTCTCTCCTGGACATCCATCAAAAAGGTGGGGAGGGTCTGATTTTACTTCTCCCTTGAGAATCACTCCATCACGCTTCCTTTTCACTGTCAACATTTTCCTAGAGATGGTCTGATTGTTGCTCTCCCCGCCCATCCCAGCCTCACTCATACCGTACAAAATGATGTCTTTCCCACCAGGCCACCAGTCCCTCTCTCCCTTCAAGATGTAACAACTTCCTAATAGAGTAATTCAGAGCGCTCCTCTGTGGCCATAACGCCATCTTGTAGACATAGCAGAACCATAAAGAGTATGTCGAGTTTTTTAAAATTCCTCTGCACAGCCTAAAAAAGTAACGTGCCTGTGGGACAAATTTTACAAATCTGGCCGGTGAGCTCACACCTTCTGTTGTAAAAGCAGTGGGAGGGTTTAGAATTCAGACAACATGAAAACAGGGAAAGCTTGCAGGTGGACATGGGGGAAGGGAGAATAATCTGGATTTCTGCATTTCTGAGAGCAGCACAGTTGAGGGGTGACAAAGGCCAGAAAGATATCAGGACTCAATCATTCCCGTCAGCATCCGTACGCAACTGAACACCCCGAAATGCAGCGACGTAACGCAACACCTGCAGAAGCCCAGGGCTGGCAGACGGGCTTCCACGGGGGCTGGCAGCAAGCACCAGAGACCCCGAGATGGGACAAGCCTTTTCCAAATTCCTGACACACGAAAATTGCACGAGGTAATGAAATGACTGTTGTGGTTTTCAGAAGGTTGTCAGAGAAGACCTAAAGGAAAGCGAGGGGAGTATGATCAGAGGGAGAGAGAAGGACGACTCTGTCGTGCAGTGACAGTTTGGCAACACTGACATCTACGGTACAGTGGGAAACAGAAATGTCCCTAACGAGCTCAGTGAGAGAGCTGAAGGGATTTCCAGGCAGAACACTTAAAGTGACACCTGGCTTCTGCCCACCGCGGTGATAAAACGTGAGCACAGAGAGATGAGCTAAAGGACAAACTGTTAAACATAAAAACCATTTTTCAGGCCCAATGTCTCTAATCGAACAGTTCTCAAAACAAGAAATGATTTCAGAAAAAAAATCAAATCCAGGGTGAGACTGCCCAACCCTTTGTTACGGCTTCAGGAAGACCGAAGGAGGTGCCTTTCAAGCATTCCTAACACCATCTGAGGATCTTACGAGCATGCCTTGTAGAATCTCTGCGTTAAATAACAGCGATGCTAAGGATCACAGGCGTGTCTGTCCCGCAGGAGTCTCCCAGGTAGCATAAACGAAGCCCCCTGAGTCTCTCAGGTAGTAGACAAAGCACCTTGGGCTCATGGATCTTGTCTAACGAAGTGAACCCAGAAAGATTCACAGAAAACCCACAAGGTTTTAGATATTTGCACCACAAAATATTGCCAGGTTAAATTAAAAGAAACAGTACGCAAGGAAGACTGCCCTTTGGTTTCCAAACTTTTGTGGGCAGAAAGCAGCCCAAGATGGCTATTCAGCTGCAAACACTGGCTCGCTCTTACGGAAAAGGAAGGATGGCAGACAGAGATCCTGAGAGTGGGACCAAGAGCCACAGAAAGCAGTGGGAGAGGACAGAGCTGATTAAGAGGCTGGCAACATGTACCTGGCTGGATCCCAGAACTGCCATGGACCTACAAGTGTCACGTTTCCCCCTTTGAGGCAGGCCTTTAAGACGCCTGCCCTCCTGTTTTGGGTAGGTGTCCAGTAGGTAACTGTCTCTGTCATTCACAGGTCTTACGATTGATAACTCAGGGAGCCTCACCCATGACACTGGTCCTGTGGAGTGTGATCTATACCCAGACCTCAGAATCTGAGTCTACGCTTGATGCCGTAACAGGATGAAACTTTTGGAGAGTCACGGAAGCTCCAGCGTGTATTTTGCACATGGAGGTAACATGATATGGCCAGAGGGCAGACAGAGGCCAGATTCTTTTCGACAAAGATGCCCATAACAATATCTACTATCCCACATGTTCTTCCAAAATCTTGCCACTCCACTATCAAGAGATGTAGTCCAGTGCCTTCTCCTTGAATCTAGGTGGCTTTGTGCCTTACCTACAACCAACAGAAAAATAAGGCAGAAGTGAGGCAACATGGCTTCCCAGGCAAGGTCTAAAAAGGTGAGGTGACTTCTGCCCTGCTTACCATAATACCTGCAGGTGAAGTCTTCTTCACATAAGCATCCCAACTGCCCCAGGGCCTCCCTGCCCTCCGGCAGCCCACAGTAGCCCCCACAAAGGGCATGTCTGACCCTCTGACTGCAGGTGCATGACACCAGAAACCAACTTGCCATGGTTTGCCCAAATCTCCGACCCACAGAAACTAGGAGAATTAAAGGGCTGCTGCTGTTTTAAGCCCCTAAATTTAGGGTGATTCGTTATGTGGAAACAGATAATCAGGTTAAGGATTGTGATAAGATGATCGAGTGAATTTAACTTTCATTTCTGGAGACTTAGTGATTCTTTGAAAGTTTGGTCATCTTTCATAACCCTTGCCACAGCAGAGAACAGACTCTGCCACACTTTGCTCCTTGGTCAGAGTTTTCCACTGACTGGCAATCTCTGAATGCTTAGACTTTAATTTTCATTTACAAATTATTTCCATCTGACTGTGGTATCATACATTAAAATACAAAAAAAAAGAAAAAAGAAAAAAAGAAAAGAAATAAAGAAGAAAACCCATTCCTACTAATCATAGATAACAGGCTCCAGCAAAATCATGCACCTTTTAGATAGTGATTCCATTAACAGTTTTTCTGACTTCTTGGAATTCAAAGCTATCCTGTCCTGCTAAAATTTGGCATTCCTTTTTACTAGAATGTAAGAAGATAGAATAAAGGAATAAGGATACGAACATGTTCAATAGGCAATTAGAAAAAATTCTAGAGAAACAAAGACTTTTTATAAATTAATAATAATTCAAAAAACTGGGCTAGCTCAGTGAAGGACATACTTGGAGCAACATCCTTATAACGTTTTAACACTTCCTAATGTGAAATGAATCAAATTTGATACATGCTGCTCTTCAGATAATGATAATGGGATTTTTTATAACTTCGGAAATCCAACATGAAAAGGCAATGTCTTGAAAGAGAATATTCTAGAAGTTGGAAGAGAACTATTCTGGGGAAGTAGCATGAAACACAGAGAAGCAATTAGATTTATTATTCTGTTGTAGTCCTATCAAAGCTCCAATATGGCATTTTCCCAAGTTAAGGCGACAAAGAACAATGACAACAGCTAAGAGACACAAAAGCGGCATCCAATTCCGTAACTATTGTCTTTGAGAACTACAGCTCCTGCTGGAAAGGGTGCCAAGCTGACTTTAGCTAATAAAGAAAACAGTAAGAACATTCTGTCCTGGTAAGACAAGTAACAGATGAGAAAACACGCTTTATGTAAAAATCAAAGGAAAAAGGAGATAGTAGATGTTTGGCACCCGAGCAGAGTAGAAGCTGCTCTGAATAGAGCAGTAAGCTACGAGCTAACTTAATTGCAGAGGGAGGGGTGGGGGACAAGATAGAAAAGCATGAAAACAGCCGAGTGCCGCTCCGGCAGGCAGCATCACTGCTGGGAGCAGACCCACGCTAAGGGGCAACACGGAAACACGGCGCGTCTTCCCTGTCCACCTCGTCGGGCTGAGCTGTCAATAGTACAGCTACTAGCGCAAACCCCCAGCTAGGCATGGCTGCAAAGGCATTTTAGTAGATGTCATTAAAACCCATAATTGGGCTTGGCGCCTGTGGCTCACGTACACCTGAGCTGGTGGGTTCGAATCCAACCCAGGCCCGCCAAACAACAATGACAGCTGCAACCAAAAAATGGCCGGGCGTTGTGGCAGGCACCTGTAGTCCCAGCTACTTGGGAGGCGGAGGCAAGAGACTCACTTGAGCCCAGAAATTGGAGGTTGCTGTGAGCTGTGATGCCACAGCACTCTATCCAGGGTGACAGCTTGAGGCTCTGTCTCAAAAAACAAAAACCCATAATTGACTTTAAGCAAGGGAAATTATCCTTGATAATTTGGGTGGGCCTGATTTAATCAGCTGAAAAGCTCCACCTGAGGACAACAGCTTCAGCTGCATCTTTACAGACAGCGACCTTGTGAGTCTCGGGCTCGCCTAGTCTGCCCCCATAAACACGTGGGCCAGCTCCTTGCAAAATCACTCTTCATGTGTCCCCTACCTCATATGTCTCCTACTGTTGTTTCTTCTACTGAAGCCTCATAGGAACACACACCAAAATCCAGCAGTCTCACTATTGATATCTATAAGCAAAAGCCTAGGTAGCTAACAGAAGAACAATACCAATAACAGCATCCACACATTTTTGTGTCCTGTCTCCCAGCAGCAGAGTGTTACAGTTGATTAGCATGTAAAGTTCAAATAGCATGTTTTTATTTTTCTGGTTGCAAAATTAATACAAATCCATATTATGAAATGGTATGCAGCCAGTAACAACTATCAAAGAGGCCGTGGAACTACAGCAAGTAGAAAAAGCTAACAGAGGACAGTGTTCATCACTGTATAAAAGAAAATGAGGGAAGGCAGACAGACACATTGCTGAATGTTTGCATATACACAGACCACTTCCAGAAGCATTTACAGGCTGTGCTCATGGCCGCTGGGTTAGAAGCGGAACTTCTTTTCCACTACGTTATACATTTCAAGGAGCCCAAATAAATAGCACCCTCTCCCCTTCCCTATCTCTGAACTAAGACTGAGAAATAAGAGCAACAAGCATGAACGGGCTGAAACATCACTCTTATTACTCATAAAGGTGATATCTGAGATTATGGCTTCAATGTTAAAAGTTCTTTCTTTGAGGTACTGATCCCTGGATTGAGACAAGACTTACCCAGCTGTTCCCAACAATGTGAATCCCCACCTTGCTTCCTCACACAAGCAGGAATACACTGGCCCAGAGCACCTCTCCTAAAGAGCAGGCTCTGCAAGGGGGTGGGGGTGGGGGCTGGGCCACACTCTTGTGCCCAATTTCTCCCCCTAAATTCACCAGGTAAGTCACAGGAGAACATCACAGATAAGGAAGAAATACACTCCCTCCTTTCTTCACTCAGCGTTACCTTTTGTATCATTTGAAATTTTATCATTATTATGATGATACTGTCAGTCAAAATACAAGTATTTAAAAATCAAAGATATACATACTTAGAAAAACTCAACATGGTAGTATACAAAGCAGAAAGTAAAAGGAACTACATCCTATTTCTAAATAAGGTACCAAGATTTGACTTAATAGAAAGACAAGTTGCTTAACAACTTATCAAGAACTAAAAATGGGGCAGCGCCTGTGGCTCAAAGGAGTAGCGCACCAGCCCCATAGGCTGGAGGTGGACCCAGCCCCGGCCAAAAAAAAAAAAAAAGACTAAAAATGAAAAACTCTTCTAAAACCCTGATATGACAATGGGTGAAAACAAGAGCATTAATTTATTTTTATTTGCATGTATTACAATAAATATGACAACTCAGGATTTCACACATTGTAGATATTTCATTTTATGCAATTGTGGAATGAAGACTCACCATTATAATAAACTATTTGGTTTGGTCAATGAAACTATTTTCAAATTTTTGAATGCACAGCTTAAATGATAAGAGTTCGTATTCCTGTTAGGTAGTTAAGTTTGTGTTCTTCTACCTTCTATCTACAAAATAATGAATACTGTTTTTGTGAAGTTGGCATTTGCTACAAAATTCTACAGATGTTAACAAAATACCACCTAATAACCAACTGATCTTCAAGAAAGCAGACAACGATATACATGGAGAAAGAAAACCCTATTCAATAAACAGTGCTGGGTAAACTAGATAGCCACATGTAGAAGAATGAAACTTCCCACCACATCTCGGATAGATAAAAAAACTTAACTGTAAGGAATGAAACTATAAAAATTCTAGAAGAAAATGTAGGAGAAACTTTTCTAGACATTGGCCTGGGCAAAGAATTTATGACTAAGACCCCAAAGACAAATACAGCAACAACAAAAATTTTAAAATGGGGCTTGATTAAATTAAAAAGCTTCTGCATAGCAACGGAAATAATCAGCAGAGTAAATAGACAACCTACAGAATGGGAGAAAATATTCACAAACTATACGTCTGGTAAAAGACTAATCTCTAAACTTAATAAGAAAGTCAAATCAGAAAAAAAATACCATTAAAAAGTGGGCAAAATATATGAGCAGGTTTTCAAAAGATGATAGACAAATGGACAATAAACATGAAGAAAGGTTCAACATCACTAATCATTGGAGAAATGCAAATTAAAACCACCATGAGATGTCACCTTGCCTCTATGAGAATGGCCATTATTAAAGTCTAAAAACAATAATGCTAGCATGGATGCAGAGGGAAAAGAATGCTTAAGCACTGTGGGTGGGACTGCAACTTAGTACAACTTCTACAGAAAACAGTATGGAGATTCCTCAAAGAAATAAATGCAGACCTGCCATTCCAGCCAGCAATCCCACTACTGGCTATCTACCCATAGGAAAAGAAGTCATTTTATCAAAAAGACACCTGCACTTGAACATTTATTGCTGCACAATTCACAATCACAAAGATGTGGAATAAACCTAAGTGCCCATCAATTCATGAGTGAATTAAGAAAATGTGGTGTTTGTGTATATACACGCACACCATGGAATACTACGCAGCCGTAGAAAGAAATGAAATAATGTCTTTTGCAGCAATTAGATGAAACTGGAGTCCATTATCCTAAGTGAAGTATCTCTATCTAAGGAATGAAAAACACATGTACTCACTAATAATTGGAAGCTAATAGGTGGGCACACGGGCAGAAAGAAATGTAAAGGTCGTTAGAAGCAAGAGAGAGGGGCAAACACTTACCCATCAAGTACAAAGCACGATGAATACTATTCTGGTGGTGGGCACACTAAAAGCCCCAACTTGAGCATTAGAAAAGGTGGCAATGTAACAAAAGCATTTCTACCCCCTTAATATTCTGAATTAGCATATAAGAAAATCTGGAGCTGGGAAAGCCAAGTGCCCTAAAGGTAAGATGCAGTTAAATCTATCCTGAGTCCTCACATTGAATTCATTTTGCATTGAATAGGAACCAAATATATGTATTTGTTGAATGACTGAATAAAATAATTTCTGCTGCCTAAAAAAGGCCTTGCCAGAGAAAACTTGGCACCACAAGGGAACTTCTCTCCATCCTTCCCCATACCTTTCCACTCAGACAGAAATCTCAGGGGCTGGTAACATAGAACTGCTGAAGGGATGTGAAGAAAAAGAAGACCTCATTAGTTCCTGAAACCTCTTGAACTTCTCGTGTCCATAATCCCCAGAATCAACATAAATGAAATTTGCTGCAATGAACAGAAAGCCCTGCTCGGTGAGAAACGGTTCACCCCTGTGAACCAGCAACCAATATAGACACTACTGGTGCATAATAGCTTCTGTAGAAATATTAGTTGGACAAATCAATGAATAAATAATGCCAGGCTAAAACATACGACACAGGCAGTTCTGGGCCAACAGGCTCACCCTGAGCCTCGAAGGCATCTGATCATGTCCTCAGAAAATGACCATCTTTGCCATTATGGCCCCTTTCACTGTGGTGACATAGTTAACAGAGATGAGTATAAGGAGGCCAAAAGGGCTTAATTTATTCTATCTGCTTAAGCAAAGCAGCAGCTGGTGTCAAGTAAACTCTGGGCCTTCCTCTAAGCATCTGAAGACCCTGAGAGGAAAGGCGTAGTTCTAAACGCCAAATAACCACAGAGCTGATGATCAAAATGGATGGGCCCATCTGCCTCTGAGATGACATATTAACATCCTGTCGTGCTGGGAATAATTCAAAGGAGCAAACAAGTCCGTGTTGGTTCACCGAAATCATTTTCCCTTTGTAATCAACTCATCTCGCTATCCCGCTGTCTGCAAAAGGCAGAGACTGCAGATGTGTAGTTAGTTAGAAACACAGACACACATGCACGCGTGCGTGCACACACACACACACACACACACAGCACTCACACTTTGGTTTCAAAGACTGAAGCGTCTGATTCTGGCACAAGTGTGAACTGCTAAGAAAGAAAAACCAGTGACAGCATCGCAAGGTCTGTATGTTGCAACAAAGCCCCATATTTAAGTTTCTCCTCTTCTATTTACAGATCATTCCACCTAAGGTACGCGTCCCACATCTCTCTCAATCAGAAGTCACAAAAATGCAAAGACACAAGGAATCCCCTGCATTCCCATTTCTGTTGGAAGCTAAAGACTCTGACGAGGATCACAATGTACCCCGAAAGCTGCCCAAGTCCTAGGTACAGTGTTATAACACACAAACAGTTTAGCTGCAGTGCCACATTCCTTGATTCTTGGGTCAGAAAGACAGAAAGTATCTATCACTCTGTGCAGAAAGAGTGGCAGGTGTGCCGAAGAAGTGTCATAAATGGGAGAGAAACCTTCCTCTGCCAGCTACTACATTCTACTACATTAACTTTTATTAAACCTTTTTGTTGAATGCCAATAAATATGTATAAGGTGAGAACAGTATAATGAAACTCAATTACCCATCCTCAACAATGATCAACATTCTGCCAATCAGATTTCATCTATACACCCCAGCTAATTTTGCTTTGGTGTTTTGTAAAGCAAATCCCAATATCACATCATTTTACCTGTGAATCCTTCAGTATGTGTCTCTAATAGACAAGGAAATTTTAAAACGTGATCACAACATCATTTTCTCAAAGTCACCAATAATTCCTTAGTAGAATTTAGTATCAGTCTATGCTTGGATTTTGTCCCACAGTCTCAAAACTGTCTTTTTCAGTTTATTCTTTCAAAATAGGACTCAAAGTCCACATGTGGTCTGTACATAATTCAACACCAGCTCTTATTAGAGCTCTGCTCAGAAGCTAACCATCGTGTCCACTTAAGGAAGCTCACATTTACATGCTGCTTTTTCAGCCAAAAGAACAGAGAAAAACTTCACTGTTATCCTACCGCCAACAGAAAACACCACCTCCACAGGGACAAGACACTTGTCCTTTACCTTCCCTGGAAAATTCTCAATAATAAATGGATGCTATGTTGGAGGCTCCAGTGTAAACCTGCTCCAGACAGGAATTTTATTTCTGGGGCAATGTCTCAACGGTGCTTCAATTTTATACTGAAAAAGGCCATAAATTCTATATTTGTACATTCATTTCATGCTAAAAGGAGCCTGCCAGAGGAGCAAAATAAGTTACACAGATCTACCTGGAGAGCGGTTTTGAAAAACTACATATTCTGATTCATATGTTTTCCTAACAAAGACAATATCTGATCAGCCATTGATTTTTAAAAACAAGTAAGACGTAACATAGTTGTGTGTTCCCATGAGGTTAATAAAAAAATTAAGTAAAAAAAAAAATTCAGAGCTCAGAATCCAGTGGTAAAGGATGAGAGAGAGCAAGTATTGACTTACAAAAGAGTTTCACAGGTAATCCAAGTCTCACTGTAGGATCTAATCCCTCCATCACATCTGCTAATCAGGAGTAAAACTAAGTATATTTGGAAACCATCATTTTTTTTCATTTTGTGCCTAATCCTAGTAAGAGTCCAATGGTCACACTGCAGATAGCTAGGACAGGAAAGGCAAGAAGGCACTCAGAAAATTCAGAAACCGTATCATGGGTTCCGGAGCCGAGCGGCTGCGGGGAGGCTGCAGGCTCTCGCGGAGTCTCAGCCACCACCCCTGCACGGTGGACACCCTGTGTCTCTCTCCAGGCCTCACAGCATTTGCAGACGTGTCCCTTTGTCTACTATGCATCTCCCTGTGGATGCCCCATAAGCACCTCAAGCTCAACCCAGTCTTCCCCAGGGAAGGTGTTCTCCCACCTTCTTAACAGTCTCTAGTCAGAAAGCAGGAAATCAATCTCAGCTTTTCCAGAAATCTCTCCCTATCCTTCACCATCTCCTTGCCCCCAATCCCCATGAAAACCTTTGAAACCTGTTGTGTCAACTCTGCCTCCTAAATGCGTCTTCTTCCTATCCTCCACCTCCATCCTCGCCTATTTTCACCGGCACGACCACCGGTCTACCATCTCCCCGTCACCTGCAAACCAGCCTGGCCCCTCCGCACCACAAACGCTTTGCTGTCAGGGAACTCTTTCTAAAGGAAAACTGGATCACTGCATGTCTCTGCTTAAATTCTCATCACAGTCCCCCATTTCAGGAAAAAACAAAAATAAAACCAAACGAAAACTCCTAAGATCCTCAAGACATGAGGCACTCTGTTCCGGCTCCTGCCCACCTCTGTGTATCTTCCCTGTCCTCCAATCACACAAACAATTACTCTCCCGACACGCTTCCAAATATTCACCCGTGCTTGTCCCGCCAGCGGAGAAGAGCTAACTTACCTTCTGGAGAAGGAAGACTGGCACATAACCTGCCCAGGACAGGTACAGCACCGAGTCCCCAGGGGGGGTCCTCCCGTAGCCCCCCAGCACACTGTGCACTGTTCCATCACAGCGTTTATTGTGATGCTCCACTGCTATTTCCTAACCAAGTGCCCCAATCTGTGGGGCCCCCACCCCCCAGGCATCCTCCCAGGAACTTTCAGTCTTCTCTGGGTTCACTTACAGAGTAAGACTGAGTCTAATCTCTAGAGCTCTAGCACAGTCCTGGAACTTGATATACAAAAAGATAAATGTGCACTAAATGAATAACTATGGACCAGTGCCCTACAGAATCCTCCATGACTCATGCCCTACTGCACTCGTCTTCAACATCTCTCTCCTCCTCCACACTGAGCATCTGAATATCCACCTTCTGAGGTCTCTACTGACCTCAAACCATCCTTGCGTTCTAACCTATTCATGTCTCTTCCTGCTCTTTACCATCGAACTTTGAAAACTTACCCACTTATACTTCCTCAACATCTCTTCACTTGTGCACTCTGGCCATCCAGTTTCTTCCCTTACTATGAAAACTGAGCTGAATCTGATGTCCTTTTTTAAGTCCTCATTGTCCTTAACCTCTCTGCAGCACTCAGAACCACCCCCACCCTCTCAGCTCCTGTGATGACACTTTCTCTTCCTCCCCCACAGCTCTCTCCACCTGTTCTGTAACAGTTCCTCAAGATCCCCCTGTTCCTTCCATCATGTCCCCCAGGACAAGCTCCTCTTAAAACATGGTTTCCATGATCGCCTCCACAGAGGGGAATTCTGAATGTCACTCTTTCCAATAGCCATCTCTGCACCTACACATTTCTGCCTGCCTACTGGACACCTTCAGATGGAAGTCCCAACAGAACTTCAAGCTCAAATGTATCCCAAAGAACTCCTGATCTTCTCTCCTAAACAGCTACCTCCAGTTCTCACTAGTTTAAGGAAAATACTGCAGACCTCCTGGGTGCACAGCCTCAAGGCCTTTCTGTCATCTTTCCCCCCTGTGCATTTGCCTCCCACATCCAGTCACTTACTAGGCTCTTTCAATTCTAGCGCTTTGATGACTCTTGTTCCCTGGTCCAATCCCTCTGCTGTAGCCCCAGCTCCGACCCCCACAACCTCATGCCCACATGTCTTTAACACCTCTGTTAACACCTGTGCCTCCTCGACTTACCCCACTGTCCACTCCTCCTAATGCACTTTCCATGGCTGCTCCATGCTTACAGGCTCTCACCCCAGGTCCCTGCAGCTCCCAGCACCACGTCCCACACCCATGACTTAGACGCTAGGCTGTGCGCCTCTGTACCCAACCCATCTTCACAGCCTCCCTTCCTGCTGCTTCTCTTCACGCAGGCAGCCTGACTGTAAAATTCACCAAGGTTGTTTGTTAAACGTGCAGATTTCTGAGTTACAACCAAGACTCGCTATGGCAAAACCTCTAAGAAGAGCTCTCTGGGGGCAAGCTCAGTACTAAAAAGGAAGGAGCTTTGGGAGAAAGAAGGTAGGGAAAACTAAAGAAACAATCTTCAATTAGCTATTTCAATTATCTACAACCATATTGTCTCCCATAGTACTGATAGCTACTCTTCAAATCAAACCTTGGTATTAGGGGACAAAAAAATAAAAGGAGGGAAAAAATGCCGAGATCCCCAACTATCATCAAAACCTGTGCTCAGTCTGGTAGGCACTCATGTATATTTCTATTCTTTTAATCACCAAACCTGCTCAGAAATCAGCTCTGACCCTTCTATATACATACATGCCTACCAAGATGAAGAATATGCTTTTTGTTTCCTTGTTAAAAGACACTTCCCTCATTATGTTGACACTGAAATAAGAAAATCAATTCCCAATCTGGGACTAACGATCTTAAATCAATAGGTGTTATTTTCCCAAGAAAAAAAACTAAAGCAGAAACCTTAATACTTGCATGTCTATTACATTTTTCATCATTAATTACAGTATCTATTCAATTGCTAAAGACAGCCTACAGTATTTGGCTTCATGCAGTCTCACACCATACACATGCAAATACATGTTTTTAATGTAACTGCCTTCCATGTTTTAAATGGATTGAGATTTTTCGAATTAGACATTTGTTCACATTTATTATTAAAAATTTAGCATATAAAATAACAAGTACAAAATTAGAATCCTGACACTGCGCTCACACACGCTGAGCCACGGTGTCTTCGCCTGTGAAACAAAGCACTGCACTACCTCAGCAGGTCATTGTGCCAGGCGAGGAGATGATGGGTGCAAAAGTGATGTGCTCAAGAAATGCTGCTTCGTACTGAATTCTACCCTGGAAAAAAATTAAACTGGGTGGGTCCTCAGCTTCAAGAACTCTCTGGAAATGAATCATGGTGCACTACAGCCAAATACATGAGTTTTAAAACAAGCTATATAGACTTATCTATTTTCTTAGAAATATGCAGCCGAATATAACCATTTTTGGAGATTTGAGGTGATCGTTATGAACACTGATAATAAGTGAGTGGATGAAGATGACGTCACAATTGTTCTCTAAGCTGTCCATACAAGAAGAAAGATGTGGGCACTCAGATTACAATGTTATAATGAGATTTAAAGTATTAATGATACCATGTCTGAATTAAAGATAAACTTCCTCAAGGGACTTTTTCCATATTTGTATTCTGAACTAAACTCTTACAAATGGATATGTAAATATCCATTTATAAGCAACTCTTACATTTGGATATTATTTTTTAAAACCCTTGCAATAGATACAATTACCCCCAAAATACACGAGATAGAAGAACAAGCCATTAACCTATTATTCTGTGACCTTTCATAACACTACTATAGTCCTTGTCCTACTAAACTTAATTTCCTAACAGAACTGGGGCTAAGGTTGACAAGTACCACCAAGTAGACCACTTCCACCAACACTCCAAAACTATTTAGGAAACAGACAACACTGGAGATGACTTGTCTGCAAATGCCAAGTTGTACTGCTCCATGGCTGACTGCATTCTAGTCACTCAAACCCTTCACATAAAGCCTCTGTCTGCAGAGCCCCTTCTCAAAATGCACAGTATCCACTTCACTTTTTCACTAAGTCTTAGACATTTTCCTATCTTTTTCACACAGGAACCCACGTCACGAAGGTTCTACAGGGCAGAGCTTTGTCTGACTGGTTCATCCCTGAATCCCCAGGACTTCCTACACCAACTGGCACATTCCAGGTGTTCAATCAAGACTAGGGAAATGAATTAACGCAATCATTAAATGCATGAATTTATTCAGGTATGTCATATGATTCTATGTTAGTTGCTTCAGAACCTTTTGGCTTAATCACTGTATATAAAGAAATTGAAAGTAAAAATAATATCTAGCCCTTATTAAGTACTTTTAATTTTACATATACATCTCTAATACCTACAAGGGCCATGCAAGTGGGTTATTACAGACAGTTTGTAAAATGGAGTCCCATGGAAGCGAAATGATTTTCTAGAGGCCGCACAGCAAGCTAACACTAATCCCTCCTCAGAATTCATAAAGGCTGAATGAAACAACTGTGCAAAACAATACTAAGTAATCACTAGACTTATCCTTCTTTATTCTTTGGTCAAATATCTCAACCTAGAATAGTGCCTCACATAATGTAGGCACTCAACAAATACTGAAAATAAATATTTGTTGCACGGGAAGAAGGGGTGAGAAGGGACAGCTCCAAGTGCCTGTTTTCTCAGTCAAGGTTGGCACAATAGTTTTATACCAGCACCTTACTTCCTCTTTTAAAGAAAAACTAGAAATCTGTATGACAAGACAGCTCTGATACTGTACCTATTGCACTTTACCATATGCTGACCTGGCCAGCTTATTACAGCAGCTAGATAGAGGCCCTGCCTGCCTCCTAGATACTGAAGGTGTTTGGTTACTGTGCCGAGTACTCCTGCCCGGGATACTTTCAAGGGCACAAGGTGAGGTGCAGGACAGTGACAATGGGCCCGTAAACATCAGGGGACACCCTATTTGCAGGAGCTCTCAGTCCTTTCTCCCCTCCACCTCCACCTGCTCCTGCTTTTATCTTCCGCTCTCATTTTTGCTATCTGCAGCTCACTGTTGCCACTCTGCTACCAAACCCTGGGGCTCTTTTCCTCCTTTTTCATTTACTTATTGCCTTTTACTCAAAAAGTGACTGCACCGATTGTGCCTTCCAATCTTCCACAAGAAGATCTCCTGTCCCACATGTTCTTCTTACAGTGTGTCACTGACATTCTTCTCACTGATGGGTAGGGTCTGGGTAAGCCTTGCTGCAGAAGTGAAAATATGTGGCTTCCCCGGCCTGGCCACAGAGAGTCTTCCTGGTCCACGTGGGAAGCTCATTCTTAGAACTCAGTCACTATGCTATGAGGAAGAGAGGTCATATGGAAAGGTCAAGTGTAGACGTCCAGCTGACATCCCAATTGAGGTCCTGGCAAACAGCCATCTTCAATTTTCCCCAGCGGTGTGAGTGGGCCAGCCTCCAGAAGCCACGGCCACTCATGGGGCAGCTTCGGAAAACCGCCCAAGCAGGAGCTGCCTCGCTGAGCCCAGTCATCCCCAGAACCAAGAGAGACAATAATGAGATGGAGAACTGTGGCTGAGTTAGGCCACTAAGTTATGGGGTGATCTGTTACCTAGCAACAGATGACAGATAATCAATAGTGACCTAACACATCAGAATGTTTCCTAACATCTACAGAGTAAAGTCTCCAATCTAAGCACAAGTAGGACTGTTAACCTGAGGAGTTAACTTTTTTGATAACTTTTTATTAATGTTTATTACCAGGTGGCTACTTTTATGGTAACAAGAGGGATACTATGGCTTTATTCCATAACCACTTCTAAGGAGAAAAAGCTATTCTTGAAACCTAGATATTCCTAAAATCTAATTTTCAGAAAGCTTCAATTTTTCCACAGTATTTGTAAAACTTCAGCTATACCCTGTAAGGTACAAAGCTTTATACAAGTTAAACATTGTCAGGTTGTTGATAATTCATGTTTCTTAACACCAGGCTACAGAAAACTAATATAATTCAAATTATATACAACCCTATCAATTTGAATGGATTGAGAATACCAGGTTGATACTAACCTTCAGGATTTCTTCATATCACAGTGGCTTGGCAGAGCCCAAATGCTGCAGCCTAAGAAAGCGTTTTTCAACACTATCACAAAAACATGCCTGAAAATCCCATAATAGGAAACCCAAATTTCACTTTACATCAACAACACAATTTCAAAAGTTATGTCAGATTTACTACTGGGAAAACGCAAGAGATGAAAGCTCCACCACTTGTCCAGGCTGTTTCAAGTGGAGATGTTTGAAAGCAAAAGCCCCAAAGGCGGGCTACATGAAGGGAGAAAAACTCAAAATGCCTGAGTAATTCTTAGATGGGAAATCGGTCTCTGAAAAGTCAATAGCAGGCAGGGCCACAAATCAATTTTTCAGTTTATCATGGCTAATTAAAAATTTTGCTGACTAGTTCAAGGTTTATATTGCATCCAAATTAGGAAACTTGAAAATTGTTACAGAGGAAAGGCTCAAGACCCAGTGAAGGCAAACTGAAGTCTAAACTACGGAGGGTGCCTTACAAGGGAAAGCAGAGGGCACGCCAGCCTTCGGGAGAACAGCTGAGACTTCAGGAGAGCTGGTTCCAGCTCAGACAAAGGCAGCCATGGGATCTGAGCCTCCCCTTCTTCATTTGTCTAAAAAACAAAAAGCCTACATTTATTGAGTACTTAGTATACTGCTTACTGCACTATACCAAGATCTTTGTCCTGCACTATCGTCTTGTTCATACATGAGTTATTAAGAAAGTTTTGAGGTACACAAAAATCACAAAACGTACAATCTGTGTAGATGAAAACAAATGAAGCCCTCTGAGGCAACACGGATAACCCAAACAGGTTGAAACTTACACAGGTGAGTCAGAAATGACACTGCCAACTGTGCTTCTTGGAAGTGAAATAATGGACCATAACACAAGCTGTCTCAGAACTTCTGCAGTGACCCATGTATACGTACAGGTTTATTGAGATAAGAAGTGTAATCCACCTACTATATGATTTGACTATTTAATATGTACAAGTACAAGTCAACAAT
Organism: Perodicticus potto; assembly: GCA_963574655.1. Lineage (NCBI taxonomy): Eukaryota > Metazoa > Chordata > Mammalia > Primates > Lorisidae > Perodicticus > Perodicticus potto. Next base: position 33,368 of record CAUYRH010072893.1, read on the forward strand.
TTTTAGTATTAATTTATTCACAGAATTGTGTGACTATCACAACTGATTTTAGAAAATTTTTGCCATCCTCCCAAAAGGTAAAAATAAAAAACAAACTTGTGCCCATTCGCAGTTCCACTGCCTTCTAGCTACCAGCCCTAGGCAATCTACTTTCTGTGGCTGTGGATTTACCTATTCTGGATATTTCATATAAATGGGATTGCACACTCTACGATCCTTCTTTCCATTCATTACTTGGGGGCAGTTGAGCTGTTTCTATTTGGGGCTATTACCAATAATACTGATGTAAACATTCATGTACGAGTTTTTGTGTAGACATACCATCTCATTTCCTTTCAGTATATACCTAACAGTGGAATTTCTGGGTCCCATGTGAAGCTTCTGAGGAGACAGCAGACTGTTCTAAAGTCAGGCTGCCCTACTTTACAACCCTGGCAGCAGTATAAGCAGGTTCCAACTTCTCTGCATCCTCACAACACTAGTTACTGTCTATCCTTTTGATTAGGAGCATCCTGGTGGGTAGGAAGTGTTATCTCACTGTGATTATGATTTGCATTTGCTTTGCATTATCTTATTTAATCCTAAAGACAACATTATGAGGTAAAAACCAATCCTTAATCCTATTTGGCATACGAGGAAATTGTGGATTAGTGAGGTTCAGAGACTAATTCAAGGTCAAAGTTGTATGCAGACTCTGCACCCAACCTCTAAAGCACAACTAACTACCTGGCCTCACATAATCCTGGGAAGGCTGTATAGACCAGCCCTCGGAGACCCTTCTGGCTGTAACATTCTGGGACCATGAATTTATGCTGTTTAAAATACCTTCTCTTAGGCAGCACCTGTGGCTCAAAGCAGTAGGGTGCCGACCCCATATACCGGAGGTGGTAGGTTCAAGCCCACCCAAGCCAAAAACTGCAAAAGAAAACAAGAAAATATATATCTTCTTTACATGAATTTTCTCTATGGCCTTGGTATCAGAAGTATTTGTCCTTCTGTGTCGGAGATTTGTGTTCTATCTTTTTATTTTTTTGGAGACAGAGTCTAACTTTGTCAGTCTTGGTAGAATGCCGTGGCATCACAGCTCACAGCAACCTCCAGCCCTTGAGCTTAGGCGATTCTCTTGCCTCAGCATCCCGAGTAGCTGGGACTACAGGCGCCCGCCACAACACCCGGCTATTTTTTGTTGCAGTTTGGCTGCAGCTGAGTTTGAACCCGCCACCCTCGGTATGTGGGGCTGGCGCCCTACCCACTGAGCCACAGGCGCCGCAGAGATTTGTGTTCTAATCACATCAATGATGAGGCTAAATCTCCACTATGCTGGCTCAGGGCCAAATCTGAGATCCACCTCAGGCAAATATATTGAACTTACCATTGTGGGGGGAACTAGACAAAATCACCCAGATTCAACCATTTTGGACCGCTGGTGATGGCAATTTCATGTTTCATGTGTATTCTGCACACTAACCTCGCTCCTGGCTGTCTATTTATTTACCTTCTTATCTTCCTTCATCTCCTTTTTCTTATCTATCAAATTTTATCCAGTTTTTACACTGTTTGCATCTTTGCAAGCCATCTCAAATCTTTTCCAAAATATAGTAGTAAAAGAAATAAACACATCAAAATGTTTTCAAGTAGGCTTCAAAATAACCCACAGCTGCAGGCCCTTTCATTAGACTGTGTACTTTCCTAAGCAAACTATTCTCCAAGAACCATAAAACATTGCTCTTCTTTGTACCTTGGCAGCAGGGGAAATGCTTTTATAATACTCTAAATGAGACAAGCATTCCAAAATAATTTGGAGAAAGGAAAGAGAAAGAGAGAGTCCTCAGCAGGATAAAGGAAGAAAACAATGATTCTTTGCACATTCATGAATGCATGCAAACGTTATTTCTCTTAAACTATCTCTTTATGATTTTTTTGCTTTTTATAATGTGCAAAATTCCTTAACACTTTTTGATGGCTGAGTGCTGATACTGAAGACCATAAATAATTATTTGAATTTCACAGCTTCCCAGGAGAAAGTACTCAACATTACTGTAGACTTCCTTCTCTTTTATTACTGTAAGTATTATTCAGACCGCACAACCTATGTATTCATGTTTTAACTCAGTTCCTTTTTTTTCTAAGACTTTACCTTAATAAGGAGCAAGGCACTAGTATCTAAAGATGTGTTCACCAAGATAGAAAATTATAAACCACAAATGTCAATTAGTTCAGCACTGGTTAAAAAACCTATGGTATAGACATAGAAACAACTACTAGATGGTCATTAGAATGATACAGAACTATGTCAGTCGACAGGGAAAAGGTCTAAGTATCTTACTGAAGAAAAGCAAGGTACCCAGTAGTGAGAACAGCGTGAGGTCGTATGAACAATGGCACGTGTCTGTCTGAGGACATGTCTGTCTATATGTTCACAAAGAGATAACTGAAATGATGTGTAACAAAATGCTAAGGGTAGTTATCCCTGGACGTGACAGTATTTGGGGTAATTCTTACATATCTGAATATTTCCCTTTATCAATTAATTTTTCTCATAACAAGCATCATTATTTTTTAGCAAAACAATGTATCTTTTTTCTTCAAATGATTTTTTAAAATCCCACAATGTGTAAAACAGTCTCCTAGTCATCAAGGAGGAATTCAAAGTGAAAAAAATAAAGACATCACTAAAGGAACAATTATTGTGAGTAGCGTTAAGACTGACTGTCCAAGTCAGTACACCTTGCACACACTACAAAAGTTCAGAGAAGAAAAGCAATGGAATTGTGAAGCCCCTAATAGGAGGTATGTGGGTGTGCAAGTGTGTGTGTATCAGTGTGTATTCAAGTGCAAATATAAGGATGGGTAGGATCTACGAAGATATAGAATAGAACCAAAGGAAGTAATATTTTCAGAAAATGCAGCGGCAAAACTCTCTATCATATTTTCCAGGGCAACTAATTAGGGCTCATCTTAGCTGAAGCCTAGCTTTCTGATTAGAAAGTGAGAGATGAGGGTTTTAAAAACCATGACACTGTGGAAGACAATTTGGCAATATCCACCCATACTGCAAACGTATATGCCCTTTGACTCCGCATTTCCAGATTGAGTACTTACCCTGCAAGAAAACTTGAAATCACATGCCAAATGATACTCATATGAGAATAATTAATGAATCAATGTTTATAACAGCAAACATCTGGGAACACCTAAATGTCCAACAAGAGAACCAGTGAAATAAATTATAATATGTCCTACAATAGAAGAGTATGTAGTAATAAAAAAGGAAGGAGAAAATTGCGCACAGATGGGGAAATACAGTCAGTGAACAAAAGCCAGGCAAAGCCTGCATAAAACCCATGCATGTTACCTTCTGAGTTAAAATGAATAAACACTAGAACTGCATATTCAGATCTGAGCAGAGAGACAACAGGTGATGAACAATTTCAAAAAGGTGATTCTGGCAGTGGTTAGGCAGGTTGAATTTTCAAAGCACGTCTTTATTATAACCTCTAGTTTTTGCCTGAAAATTTGTTAGTATGAGAATGAAAGAACACAATCCACCCTACTAGTTCTGATGAAATTCACAGCTCCCCCACCCCTCCAACCTAATATCTACTGGGGAAAAAATAAGGCCTGTGCTCTCTCAGGGACAAAAATAACAATTTGACAAACTAAGAATCAGCTCCAGACCCTGCAGGGACCTTGAAATCATTTTATAAAACAACAAATTTGGCAGATCAGACACATTCCAAAAGGCAGACTCTCGTTTCAGTGGGCCCACTTCAGAGAATTCCCACAAGGTATTAACTAATTGGTATAGGAAAAAGGGATCTTGTGAAAGGGAGCCTGGGCTTGTAAGTTAATTTCAAATGCAAGCTCAGGCCAACAAGGTGCAGCTATAAACCCTGGAAAATTAAAGAGAAAATGTTAAATAAGCAAACACCATTTCTTAGAGAAGCTTATGTCCGCAGGAAATACTAGCCGTGTCTTTTAGAAGGATTCCATGCACATTTGATTGAAATTTTTAAAGCCATGATTTCAGGATTAATGGCAAAAGGGCAAGACCTTGTGTGAGAAATGACTCCAATTCTGGGAGAAAGGAAATCAGCTGTGTCCTACTCGAGGGCTATATTTATTCCAGCACCTTATTTTAGCACTGAAATTCAAGATAAGAATTCTGTCTTACTTAAAGAACAATGAGTGTTTCATTAAGGCAGCTTTACCTTGCAGTCCTGGTGTATGAGCCCAGAGAACAGTAATACTTCATGACTCCAATATATTTTTAAAGTAACCAGTCTGGAGGCAGACTTGCATAATATTTACAAACACTAGCGTTGGAGTAAGTCTGCCTCTGTGCAAATCCCTCCCTACTCTAACATTTACCAGATATGACACTCTGGATAAATTTGACTTTATGCACCTCAGTTTCCTCATCTGTAAACCCGAGATATAACAGTACCTGACTTACAGGGATTCTGTGATGATTCAATGAGAAAACATCAAGCAAGCACTTAGCACAATATTTGACCTAGTTTAAGCTCAACAAAGATTATTATTATTACTTGTGTTACTGTTATGATTATTATTAATATCTCCTATTGATACCTATAGGTACCATGAGTCTCCTATTGACTATACATGTATTAAAAGTAACATGTGAAAGAACAGATTATATTCCAGATTTAGGTACATATGGGATAAAGCTTAAACCATAATCCACAATTGCATGGACTACATGATAATATAAAAGTCATTCAAACAAAACTCAAAAAATCACTCTGAAGATTGCTATTTTATAACAGATTAGTCACCTAGGTAATGGTGGTTGTTTCATATCACACAGCTTTAAATTTTTTAAATCATCTAAGTTGGTTATTTTACCATAAACACCTACTTAGCCTTAACAGCACTGCTTATGAAATTCTTTCCAACTTTTAAAATCATCATAGATAACTTCATAGCTATTAAACTGAAAGTCAGAAGGTGATTGTGATCTTATACTCAGATATTATTCTCAAATATACTAAATTTAGCTGTTTTCTGATTCTAATTGCCATATGAATAACTTCACAACATGATGAATGAGTCTTCTAAAAACCCTTTGGTCTTGGGCAGCACCTGTGGCTCAAAGGAGTAGGGTACCAGGCCCCTGTGCTGGAGGTGGTGGGTTCAAACCCAGCCCCAGCCAAAAACTGCAAAAAAAAAAATTAAAAAAACCCTTTGGTCTTGAACTTCAGGGCTCTTCCGGGACAGAGCTTGCTGTAGGGATGTGTTGAGAAAAGTTTTGGGAATCCAGTGCTTTCAGAAAGATGTCTAATCTCACTCTTTACACGCCTACTTAAAAAAAGAAAACATGTCCTAAAAGACATTAGGATAATTATATTTAGTGCATAGAAAACACCATTTCTATTTGTAAGCTTCTGTAAACCACTTCAGTGTGAAATTAGGCAAACATTTCTTATCAGGGAATTGCCATCAAATAAAATCTGAACTCACTGACTCACTGCTGGACCTTAGAAATACCATCTCACATAGGTAACTTTGTAAGGCATGGACCTCCCCTCCCCCAAGAAACAGGCAGTCTTTTCTTTGCCACATAAGTACACTGAATAGTAAAATGAAAACACATGGGATTATAACCCAAATTCTGGATCACTGGGAACTTTATTCATTTTCACATTCCTTATTAATCCCCCAAGTGTGACTAGCTACTGTGACGCTGTTTCTAGAGACTGTGTCCTGTGACTATACATAATGAAAAATGTTTATACTTTCCTAAGCCTTGGGTAAGGACCACAGGAATCACTCACTTTGTAGCGACTCCTGCTCCTGACCAATAATGCCATTATCTGCTTGTCCTGTTCGGTGATTATCAATGTGTGCACTCAAAACATTTCCAAGCCAAGCAAGTTTACATGTCCTCTTCCTAATTCCAACACAACTGTTTCAACAACCCTAGCAAGATCCTACTTACTACAGAATATACGCACAGTTTGGGAGATGTCATGAACCCATGGAGTAATCACCTGTGACCCATTTTTGGAAAACTGCCTTTCTCCAATGTCCTCTTGGGGTAGTCAAAAAATGATGGAGCAACACCCCTGATGTTGCAGAATTTCAAACCTGGGGGTCATAAAGGTTGCCTCTCCCTACAGAAGGTCTCTGGTCTGTCAGAGGCAAGGAATGTCCACTAAACTCAATGCCTCTCAATAAATAAATATGCATCATTTATTTATATTTCTTTATTTTGGATTAATATTAAGGTACAATATTAGGTTATATTATTTGCGTTTGTTAGGAAAAGTCACTAGTTGTATTTGAGTCCTTCACGCAGACGAGGTGCCATACACTCCTACATTGTACCTGTTAGATGGGAGCTCACTGAGCCCCATTCCCCCTGCCCACCTTCTTGAATTTAATTATGGTTTCTCTCATCTGGGCCTGTAGTTGTTTATTTGCTAGTATTGAGTATATGGAATGCTTGCCTTTCCATTCTTGAAATTCTTTACAAAAGAGAATGTTCTTCAAATCCATCCAGGTAAATACAAAAGATGTAATGTTTCCATCTTGTTATGGCTGAATAGTATTCCATGGTATACATGCACCACAGTTTCTTAAATCCATTCATGTGTTGATGGGAACCTGGGCTGTTTCCACATCTTTGAGATTGTGAATTCAGCTGCTATAAACATTTGAGTCCAAATGTCCTATGGTAAAATGGTTTTTTTTCTGGGTAGATTTGTATTAAAGGAATTGTGGAACAAATGGAACAGCTACTTTCAGTTCTTTGAGGATTCCCCATACTTCTAAAAAAGGCTGTATTAATTTGTAATCCCACCAACAGTGTAAAAGTTTCCCTTTTCTCCGTACCCTCACCAGCATCTGTAACTTCGGGACTTTTATTCTCACAAGGGTTAGATGATATCTCAAGGTGGTTTTGTGATTTGCATTTCCCTGATGCGTAGGGATGATGAGCATTTTTTCATGTGTTACCAACCATTCTTCTGTCTTCCTGGGAGAAAGTTCTGTTCATCTCTCTTATCCAGTGATTTTAATTGGGTTGGTTGCTCTTTTCTCTTGGATTTTCTTGAGTTCTCTGTAGATTCTGGCCATTAGCCCTTTGTCTGATTCATAACAAGCAAGTATTTATGCATATTTCTGTTCACACCAGGAGCATCACATTCCTGTCATAGCATGAGTTTTGAAGTGCATTCTGTGTAGGAGCACTATCTACTTTAATTCTGGGTGAAGTATATAGCATCACACATCACGTTTTAAGAAAAGGATAATGAATTAACGAAAGCTACATTTACTGCACACTTATTCTTTATTGGTCACTAATTTAAGTCTTGTGGGATATCCCATTTCATAATCACAACAATTCAATGATGTAGGTGCTATCACTACTACCCCACTTTTCAGTTAAGGAAGCTGAGCTTTGAAGAGGTTAGGTGACATTTGCTACTGAATGAACACCATTGTTGAAGCTTTACAGAATAGAGAGAGTACTGTCTGGAACCTAGGGAAGTCTGACTCTTTATGCTGTTATATGATATTTGATACAAACAAACAACATATATTCATATATGCAAGTTATGAATTGTAATAATAATAATATCCAACTTAGAATATTGCTCCAATGACACACAGGCCCTTCCTCTGTCCTAGTCCCAGTCATTACCATGAATTTTACATCTAAGTCATTTACCTGATTTTCATTTTATTTTTTAAGTATACGAGCTCACTCTGTCACCCAGGCTAGACTGTAGTGTTGCAGTCTTAGCTACAGCCTGGAGCTCCTGGGCTCAAACAATCTTCCTGCCTCAGCATCCCAGGTAGCTGGTACCCCAGGCGCATGCTACTTTACCTGGCTAAACTTTTTTGTTTTAGAGGTGGGGTCTTGCTGTGTTGGACTAGTCTCAAACTCTTGGCCTCAAACAGTTCTCTCAGCTCAGCAACCCATAGTCGTGAGACACTGTTCCTCGCCTGCTTTTTTTTCGGATTGATTAAGGCAGTTATTTAACTTTATTTTTTTCTTGTTGAAATAAGCAATACTTTTATTTATTAAATCATAGCTGTGTACATTAATGCATTTATAGGGTACAATGTGCTGGTTTTAAATACAATTTGAAATACTTTCATCAAACTGGTTCATAAAGCCTTCACCGCATTTTCTTAGTTATTGTGCTAAGACATTTATATTCTACACTTATTTAACAGGTACCCTTATAAAATGCACCGTAAGTGTGGTACCACCAATGACCCTCCTTCCACCCATCCTCCCGCTTCCCTTTCCCTCCCCTCCTCCTTCCCCTTCACCTTGGGCTGTAGTTGGGTTATCGCTTTCATATGGAAGAGTGGGTGTTTATAAATTGGTTTCATGGTAGGGCTGAGAACATTTACCTGCTTCTTTAAAAATAGTATCATCTCAAATGTGTATCCCTAAAGAGTACATCATTTAGTTTTGCTTATTTTTGAGCTTTATAAAAATAGTGTCATTCTGACAACAGTCTTCTACAGTTTGTCCCTTTTCAGTTAGTATTACATTTCTGAAACTCATCCACACTGTTCATTTCTACTGCATATCCACACTTTTTACAGGAAGGTGCTACGTTCTCTTCCAAATCAGTGGTGTCAATTTTCACTCCTACCAACTGTTTATAAGAGATCCAACAGTTCTATATCCTGAGCAAAACAAAGTATTACCAAGCATCTTGACTTTTGCTGATCTAGGAGGGGTAAAATGGTACCTCACTGTTTTTCTGATGTCCACCATGTTGAATACTAATGATGTTGCATATCTTTGGATGTGACCCTGAGCCATTTGTATTCTTTATCTGGGAAATGCATGTTTTTGCATGTTTATCTTTATTTTTCCACTGATTTGAAGAAATACTTTATATATTTTGGATACTAATCCTGTCTGTTGTATATCTTAAAAATACTCTTTCCCAGTTTGAGGTTAGTCTATTGCACTAACAGCGTTAGTGAACAAGTTGTCATTAACTTCACTGGCGTTGACTTTATCAGTCTATTCTTTTATGAATAGACCTTCTGAATCTTATTTAAGAAAATCTTCTGTGCTCCATAGTAATAAATATTCAGCTTCTAAAAGTTTGAAAGTTTTGCCTTTTATATTACATTTGGGGTCTTTTGGGTTTTTGTTTTTATGAAACAGAGTCTTACTCTGTAGCCCTGGACAGAGTCCCGTGGTGGCACAACTCGCAGCAACCTCAAACTCCTGGGCTCAAGCGACCCTCCTGCCTCAGCCTCCCAAGTAGTTGGGACTACAGGAGCCTACCGTTGACACCCAGCTAGTTTTTCTATTTTTAAGTAGAGACCTGGTCTCACTCTCGCTCAGGCTGGTTTCTAACTCCTGAGCTCAAGCAATCCACCTGCCTCGGCCTCCCAGAGTGCTGGGATTACAGACGTGAGCCACATTAGGTTTTTAATCAATTGGGAAAGAAGTTATACACATGGTATGGGACAAGGTATTTTTTCATACCACTGTATATCTTGTTCCAGAACTACTTAATAGAATGGTCTTTCCTTTCCACATATATCTGTAATATATGCCTGTTACACGTCAGTTTTCCTTATGTACGACAATCTATTTCTGTGTTCTTTATTTTAGATCATTGATCGTTTATCCATCCCTTATACCACAATGTCTCATTGAGCTACACTGCATATTCTTTTTTGGGTTTTTTTTGGTTCCTACAGTTGTTCTAGAATTTTTTTTAATTAAATCATGATTGTGTACATAAATGCAATCAGGGGGTACAATGAGATGGTTTTAATTATAGTTTGAAATATTTTCATCGAACTGGTTGACACAGCTTTCATGGCATTTTCTTAGTTATTGTGTACAGACATTTATGTTCTACATCGAGCCTCTACTCTTCAAATAAATTTGAGAATCATCCTTTCAAGATTCTCAAAAACCTTTGCAGAAAATTTTATTTGGAACAGCACTGACTCTATCAGTCAATCTGAGGATAACTGACTTCCTTACTACTTGTATTGAATCTTCTTATCCATGACTATGGTCTTTCTGTCCATTTAGGAGGTCTTCTTCATTGTCTCCCAGTATACATTTTATACTTTTTCTCCATAAGCTTCTTATACGTGCTTTGCTAGACTTTAACAAGGTACTGCAAATAACAAATAATAACCTGCTCTGTTACCTATCTTTCCTGCTCATTTGTTGTTCTTGACTCAGTTTTGGTAAGTTACATTTTTCTGTAGAACGTCTGTACCTTGTCTAGATACTTGGCATATAGTATCTCAGAGTTTATCGTACTTTTTTTAAGATATACTGAAACTATAATTTATTTGTAATATCTAATTTTACTAATTTTGTTTCTTTTTATCCCTTATCTGCAGAGATGTCTACACTTTATTTATTCTTTCTTTGTTTGTTTGTTGCAGTTTGGCCAGGGCCAGGTTTGAACCCGCCACCCTCAGTATTTGGGGCTGGCACCCTACTCACTGAGCCACAGGTTCTGTTTGTATATTTATCAATTCCTGCCTTGCCATTTTCTTCAGATTAACATTGTTCATTTTTTAATTCAGGTTAGTTGCTTGGCTTATTAATTTTCAGTTTCCTTCTTCCTGAAGATTCCTTTAATGTAGGTCCTTTAAGTATAAATTTATTTTTTCTGAAAATGTTTTAATTTTACCTTCATTCTTAAAAATTTAATTTTCTCTCAATACTTTTTAAGATACTAAGTAATTTCTCTGTCTTAAGGTTTTAAGACACTAAGTAATTCTTCTGTCTTAAGGTTTTGATCAGAAGTACAGAATCTGATGTTGGTCTAGTTATTATTTCCTTATAGGTCATGTTTTACTTCTCTAAGGGATTTTAGATTCTTCTCTTTATCTCTGAGGTTCTGCAGTTTTACTTCAAAGTATAAACATGCATATTTCTTTTTTACACGTGCTCAGGGTATTTTTCCTATTTCTATGGACTGATAGCTTTCATATCATCTGTAGAATTATCCAAATACAACCTCTCCTGCATTTTCTCTACTGTGTTTCTCCAAGACTACCATTAGGTTTCTGTCACAATTTCGCCTTCTATATTCCACATCTTTTAACCTAATTTCTATCTCTCTGTCTCTGCATTGAAGTCTGTAAATTCTTCATTTCACCTGTATCTCATCTAATTCTCAATCTTTTTCATCTACGTCTTTCTTTGGATTTTCTTTTTTGCTTTTTATTATTTTAAGAATTATAAGTTTCATTTCTGAAAGCTGTTTCTTTCTCAAATCCTCCTGATCTTCTCCCCACTCCCCAGGGACAAGGTCTCATTTTGCTGCTCAGGCTGGAGTATTAGTAGTAGTCATCATAGCTCACTGCAACTCGCAGGTCTTTGACGGAAGCAGTCCCCCTGCCTCAGCCTCCCAACTACCTGGTAATACAGGTGTGCACCACCATGCCCAGCTATTTTTGTAGAGACCGAGACTTGCTATATTGCCCAGGCTAATCTCAAACTTCTGGCCTCCAGCAATCCTCTGCCTCAGCCTCCCAAACTGCTGGGATTACAGCCATGACCCAGCACGCCTGGCCTTGCTTGGTCATTATGTTGGCTTGTTCATTTTAGTGATTTTTGCACTTCTTTTAACATTTATATATGATTGTTTACATAGAATGCAGAGTATAGATAATTCTAGTATCTGAATTTTTTGGAGACCTTAAATTGGTTGCTTACTTCTAACGCTTTAAAAGAAAATGTTCCTTCAAAGAACATCTGTGTTTGCTTCTGCAAGAAGTCAGGAGACATTACCACTTAGGGATACTTTAGGTATCTCTCGAGTCTCAGGATTAGAAGCTTCATTCCAGAGTCTCAGGCTCAACTTTTAATTGTCAAATTTAAACATATAGAGAACATCAATGTAGAAACAAGCAAGTTAGACCCAGCTCTCATCCCTTGAGGCTGCAGAGCTGACACCAGCATCTCCCCTCAGGCGGTCCCAGCCCACGCGGCACAGCACTTTTTCAGCCTCCGGCTTTTTCTGTCTTTTCTTCTTTCCTTTCTTCCCTTCTTTGTGGCCCCCACTTTCTGTGAGCTCAGAAACACAATGTAATCAGTGTTTAGGGGAAAATCTAGTCATTACACAACACAAAGGCCCTCAGATTACCCAATCTGCCATAACTCAAGGAACAGGAGTCCTTGGATCCGCAGTACAACACCCAATGCCAGCTGAGTAGTTATAGTGCTGTTGATAAAATAACCCAATTTATTTGATTTCTTACATGTATGCTGCTGTGAGGAAAAAGTACTCTAAAACAAGCAAAATTCATTCCGAAAATGGAGCAATTTTCTCCTTATAAATTTAAGAAGTTTTTCAATATCAATTTGAATTCCACTTTCCAATCTTTCTGCATTTCCTAAGGCTACTGGAAGTTTAAATGTGCTATGAAATCTAAGAGCTTCCTTTATCCTCAATCCAATAGAAAAGACTTGCCCACCCTCCCTCCAAATACTACTGCTGAGCACTAAGAACCTCACTGAATCTTTGTTGGAGGAGGCTTGAAAGACATCTGGCCCAGCCTCCCAGTAAGGACTTAGTAAGTCCCGTCACAGTCACTCATCCAGCCAATGTCTGCTAAGCACTAACTTTGCCACACGCCATGCTGAGCACTGAAGACAGAGAACCCAACAGCATGGCCCCTGCTTAAAATCCATTCATTCTTATTGTTGTTATCTAGCTTCGGTTTAACCAGTATTTTTTAAAAACATCACTGAACCAAAAACCAAAAGTAGAAATGGAGGTCTTAGTTAAACATTAAAAATCCATTCAATCTCCACAGAACTCAATATTTCCTCTCTACACTAAGAAAGGTTCAGACCAATGGTCATCCAACCGGACTCTCTGAACCCCTAAGCTCCCCTAAAACCCTTATATTCAAAATGTTGAATTTCCAGGTAAAAAGCTTTTTGATGGTTCATGAAACTAGGATTTGGATCACTGCTTCACAGCCATGTCTACCTCATGGAGCATATAAAACATGGTAATATTTATATAGCATACTGAAATCAAGTGATGAAGAAAGTCACCGCAACCGGCCCCCAAACCTCAGCCACCTCAGGTCCTGCACAGCTGCCCTGAGGAATGAGGGGACTAATGTCAGGGCTCACCTATCCCCACTCTCTATCTACCAATGTGCTCTGGCCACGAGGTGGGAAGCTCTGGCTGGGATGAAAGATGGGATATCTTCCAGTTCTAGAAATCCAGTGACTTCAATTTCAGTCTACTTAATGTTTGGCCAGTTTCTACTATTAGAAAGTCTCCTATAAAATGAATCCCCAGCTGTTTCCCAATCCTCTCTCCATACCACTTATCTCCCTCTCCACTAGGGTCTGCTACAGGCTCATTCATCCAACTTGCCTCCTCAGCATGTCAGACCGCACACACCCTCCCACGTCAAAGGAAGGAGCATTATGCAGATGGTCAAACGAGTGCCTACATTAACACCAGTCAGTGCACTCGAGACAGGTATGCCCACTTTAGTTATGAATATAAGATCTATCAAGCAATATCAAAAGGAGCCGTGGTTTTAGGAGATTTTGCGGCTTTGTTTCACATGGTGTAACTCAGCTAGCAACCGGTGCAGTGCTACCAAATAAGAGCAACACTGCACGCAGGGACCAAGAGGGGCCACTGCCACGGTGTTGAGAGTGAAAAGGGAAGCCTGTAATCACAGAGAGATGGAAACGTCATTGCCCAAAGGCTAGTAGGCAGAGGGAGGGAAGTGGCAGGTGAAATATGGGCATTTGGGTTACAGCTATCTAATCCTAAACCAGGACTATCAAATAGTTTTTTGTAAAGTGAGTTTAGCAACACGCCTTCTTCCCAGTCCAGGAGACAGAACAGAGGGTCTGTCTCAATCACTTGTACCACCATCATCTGACCAGCTTATTAAAACAGCAGAGTGCTAAGTCATGTCGCTAGCCCCACAGAATGTGACTCTCTGGTAATGTGGCCCAGAGATTTGCACAATTCAGTTTCAAAACCACTGAAGTAGTCATTAAGTTTCACTAAGGAGAGACGGATAAGTGAACACCTCTTGAAGAGACAAGAGAAAAACAGGAAGGACCTCATAGAAATAACACATCACAGGAAACTGCAATGGGAAAGGGGCTGATTTACATGACAATTATTACTGAAAACTTCTACTTTGTTCTAACAGACAAACTCATTATAACTATGAAAAATGCACTCTTAGGCCAGGTGCGGTGGCTCACACTTATAATCCTAGCACTCTGGGAGGCAGAGGTGGGTGGACTGCCTGAGCTCAGGAGTTCGAGACCAGCCTGAGCAAGAGCAAGAAACCCATCTCTAAAAAAAATAGTCAGGTTGTGGCAGATGCCTATAATCCCAGCTACTCAGGAGGCTGAGGCAAGAGGATCACTTGAGCCCAAGAGTTTGAGGTTGCTGTGAGCTATGACACCACAGCACTCTACCAAGGGTGACAAAGTTAAGACTCTGTCTCAAAAATATATATATACTCAAGGGAACCTTTCCAATGACAACTTTAAAATACACCAGTAAATGAAGAAGTCAGAAATCTTATTAAAACAAACATAAATAATAGAGTCTAAGTAAATGTACCTCAGAGTCCTTAAGGAAACTACTAAGACTACACGTGGGCAGAATAGCAGCAACAGTTTTGTCTAAAGAACAAGGGTGTAGCGGCTGGGTTACTGTACTTTACAGAGACAGGAAGAAAGAAGGAAAGAGCAGGATAAAATTCATTAACCTTAGTCCATAATTTCCTTCATAAAAGATAATCCTCACATAACATTTAAAATACTTCTCTATGTTCACTTGTGCAATACATAATTCCTTCCTTATAAAATGTTCCCCAATACACAGGAGAAGGCAAAAACAAAGCATTTATGGAGTCCCCGTTATGATCCAGATACTGCATGAGGATTTGGAACAAACTGCTACATTTCAACTTCACAAAAGCCCTTGGAGATTGGGAACATGAGGAAATCAAGGCTCTTAGAAGATACGTGACTTGCCCAAGGTTCAAAACCAGCAAAGGTGACCCAGCATGGTAGCACATACCTGTAATCCCAGCTACCCAGAAGGCTGATGTGGGAGGATGACTTGAGCCCGGGAGTTCAAGGTTATAATCAGCTATGATCATTATGCTCATATAGGCTGCACTATAGCCTAGGTGGCAGAGTGAGACCCTGCCACCAACAAACAAACAACAACAACAATGAACCAACCAGCCAAGGGACTGGCAGTATATAATGTCAAGATTATACATACTTTTAAAAAACATGCTATGCAATGCCTTCATTTCCAACTTAATAAAAGTCACAAGTAGTTGCAATCATAAGGGATCTGAACCAGGATGCTAGCATAGAACAAAAGCAAACATAAGAGGAAAAGCTCAGTGTCAAAGCTGTATCCTTGGTGCTATCCTTGACTGTAGAAGCTGGTTATGACCAACACCTGGCACAGCAAAATGGCTGGCATCAGCCCTCTGTAATGAGCCCTCTACAACCGTAAGCCAAGGGATGATGAAAATGGCTGGGCTGTTACTTTCAGGCTGGCAGCTGGTTTATCATTTGTTTGTTCTGGACAGAAGAGATTATAGTAACAGAGTAATGGGCAAAAATACCTCCTACCATTGCACACTCAGCCCAGTCTCCACACTGAAAATGATTCCATGTCCAAGAACAAGCTGAACAACACAGCTCCCCATACTTTCACTACCAATGGTTAGTAGAAATACCTTTAACGGGCCCGAGAGTTTAGGATCCTAAGCTGGGACCTACATAATAGGCTTTGTATTGATCAGTTTGCAATATCTGGGACACTACTGAAAGCCTCAAGGCTACAGAACTGCCAGAAAATCTGGAATTCTCTCTAAAAAACAGCAAACATGGGCAGCGCCCGTAGCTAAGGGGGTAGGGTACCAGCCACATACCCCGTGGCTGGCAGATTCAATCCCGGCCCAGGCCAGCTAAAACAACGACGACAACTGCAACAACAACAACAACAACAAAATAGTTGGGCATTGTGGCAGGTACTTGTAATCCCAGCTATTTGGGAGGCTGAGGCAAGAGAATCGCTTAAGCCCAAGAGTTTGAGGTTGCTGTGAGCTGTGACACCACAGCACTCTACCCAGGGCACCATAGTGAGACTCTGTCTCAAAAAAAGAAAGAAAGTAAAGAAAACAGCAAATAGATCTAGGAAAAAATGAAATAAAATAAGTGTACATGAATAACATTTCAATGCCAAAAATAAATAAGAATATTAAATACCATATGCTAGGCACTGAAGAAAGTATGTGTATCTAAGTAATATGCAAAGTGTCCACAAAGTTTGTGTGCAATTTTAAATCAACACCC
>CAUYRH010072895.1:0-58075 GCA_963574655.1 Perodicticus potto
GTAAAAGAAAATATCATAGTTTCTAATTAAAGGAGCAAAACTAGATTACAAAAGCTAAACATATAAACTAAAAAGAATCTATCTGGGTGTTTTCCACTTAAAGTTAATCTACATGGCTTTCATATGAAGGCTAAAACCCAGTTATAGCACAAGAAATGGGGAAAGGGGCAAGGGAGGGGAGGGGAGGGGAGGGGGAGGATGGGTGGAGGGAGGGTGATTGGCGGGATCACACGGTGCATCTTATGAGGGTACAAGTGAAAATTACTAAATGTAGAATATAAATGTCTTCGTATAGTGAATAAAAGGCCATGTAGGCTATGTTAAATAGTTCAATGAAAATATTTCAGATTGTACATAAAGTCAGCACATTGTGCCCCATGATTGCACCAATGTACACAATTATGATTTAATAAAAATTTTAAAAAAAAGTTAATCTACATGGTTTGCTAAATTCATTTGTGTATTCCTCTTAAAAATATTTTCCAGGCAACCAGTCATGTTTGGAGGTGATCAGAGAAGGCTGGGTCTTACAGGTGAAGACTCCAGAGATCAAAGGGGAAAATCCACAGCAGAAACAGTAAAGGAAGTTCGCACACCAAGTAAACACACGCACACGCGAGGGCGGGGTGAGGGATACTTCGGGTTACACACGCATTAAACCTCGCGGGATGTTTTCCAGATGTGAGAACGGGGTGAGGGACAACCGTACCACAGTGGCTTATGTCCTGCAGTCACAGGCCTCGGGCAGGCGCTGCGGCTTTGCCAAGTCTCAGTGGAACGGGCTTCTTCTAACATTTGGTCCCCGTCCTTGTGTACAGCTTGAGACTCGGTGATTACAAGCTGTCCACTTCACTTCCAGGAGGGTGACCTCCAAGAAACAAATGGTACAAACCTGGAGGCCCCTGCTATTTCAGGGAATTTTCCTTTTGAGTCAGAGGGAGGTACAGTGGGCTCGACTAAGGCCCCAAGTCAAAGAAGGACACTTGACAAACCCGGAAAGTTGCCGTTTACCCACCAACGTGGAAGTACTTCGCATTTTCACAACTCTACTGCCACAGCTGGGGCAGCAGCCTAACGTCGATCCTGCCTCTCAAATTTAGGCAGGAGGAAGAGCAAAGAGGGGCATAGGATTCCCTTTCGGAAGGGCTTTGGGATTATCTCAGAAGAACATTCTTCCTAAAGACTAACACCCAAATCTCGTGGGGCAAAAGCAAGCTACTGAGAACCTCTTATTGCAAGGGGCACATGTTCGCGTTTCCAAATCTCTATGATCTAGACAGACAAAGCCAAAAGGGGTGGCAAATGGCTTTGGGAAAGCCCGTTTCCAATTTCTGCTGCAGTCTACCATCACGGTTTGGGAGGCGCACAATTATAAGGCCAACTCATCTGTCCTAGAGGTGGACGGATTGAGAAGGAGGACATCGGGGAGCAAAACGCCCAACTTCAAGTCATGCATTCTATTTTGAACACTGAATGTTTGACAATACGTTTCACGGCTCATTTCCTGCTACTTGTGAATGCTAGTAAACACTCAGAAAGCGAATTCACATTTTTCATGTCAAATATCCTTACAGTTCTCCCCTCCCCCGGCTTGTCAACAGTTAAACAGACCCCTCTGAGGACAGTCTGTTCACACTATAATCTTCGGTGACACTAAACCTTAATCTGTCTTAAAATTTCTATTGTTTTGCACTAAAAGGTTATTCCAGAAATATTTTATAGAGCACATTCATTTTCTTGGCTGAGAATAAATTGCATAATCAGAGGCGCTCTAACCAATGCTGAACCTCCCTTCCCAACCCAAATTTAAGAATTTCATGCGGATTACTCATCGCCATCTATCTAGCTAATTCAATGTCATTATTTTTCTCTGGTCTAGGCAGAACTTACCCTTCCCTAAAATGAGCTTATCCCATAATAAGATATTAGAGGAGGGAGGACGGTGTTGGTAGAGTTAAGAGTCCCCGAAGTCCACACATCCACTCCCAAAGCCTGGAATTAAAGGGCTGTCAAAGTCTTCCATCTGAAGGGAGACCTATTTTTATTTTTATTTTTAAAAAGGATTACAACTTGCTATTTAGTAAAAGAGAAATCACGTAAGGGTCTGCCTTAGCAGACAGTGGGCTGCTCTGAATACTTGGTTTTGCCTTTGATTCCATTCCCTACTCCACCCTCACCCTGTTCTTATCCTAAATCACCCCTACGATGCAGACCCCGGTTTCTATTGATGTGCCACTTCCTTTCAGAGGCTTTCTCTGTCCCCAAGCCTTGAGGAAGGCACTTACCTTAAGTGTGTTCTACTCTTACCTTCAGCATCTTCTCAAGTTCACCTGATGGTGGACATGGTGCTGTTTCCAGCAGACCTTAGAACATAAGCCACATGTATAGTTTGAGATTCTTCAGTAGTCGTGCTAAAAAAAAAAAAAGAAAGAAAGAAACAGGTGAAACTGATGTTACTTGGTATATTTTATTTAACTGAATATATCCAAAGTAAAATCATTTGGTCATGTAATCAATATGTAAAATATTAATAGGATAGTTGATGTCCTTTATGGAATTGCAGTGAATGTTTTGTGCTTACGGCATCACGTAGTTCAAATCAGGCACTTTCTGTGCTGCACAGCCCCATGTGGCCAGTGGCTTCCACACTGGGTGCCACATTTCTATAGCATTTGGATGTGTATCTGGGTTTCTTCCCCCATTGCACTCAAGATCAGGGATTATATTTATCTTTCACCACTATGCCCCTAGTACCCAGCATAGAGTGGAAGTTTAATAAATGTTTGATGAAAACATAATTGAACAACCCTGTGTCTGCCACTGTTTAACCATGTGACTTTGGGTTAGTTGATTTCTCTAGAGCTCCTACCTTATTAAAAAAGAGGGTGTCATATTCCATGATTGCCGAGGTCCCCATAAATGTAAACATCCCAGGTCATTTAATTCGGTCCCCCCCTCCCTTTCTCTTGCTCACTTAAAGGATCTAAACAGATGCCTTTGATTTTCATTAACAGGGTTTCAAGGCCAAGGTACATCCAGATTGACCATATTCTACTTTGCTACATTTTCCCACTTGGTCTTTCCATCTCTGAGACATTTAGGATTATAATACTGTTCCCTTTTTAAAATAGTGTTTATTGTTTAATTACAAAAATAAAATATCCTTATAACAGAAATTTGGACAATACAGGACAGTAGTCAGTAAACAAATTGCTTAGATAACTTCTACACAGAGAGAAATACAGTTCACACTTGTGTGCCCATCTTCCCAGTGTGTTTTTTGTTCTATTTATTAGTAGTCACATGTGCTAAAGGAGTCATGATGCTCCTTTTAGCAAAATAAGGGTCACAGCAGATACTTCTCTCAAATTATCTTTTGTTACCTAACAGTGTTTGGGAAATATACACTCAGGTTATCAATGTTATTTTAAGGCATAAGTTTGCTGGGTGCAACACACCGCTTTATAGGAGCACATGGAGGTGCTCTCCTTCAGGAGATGAAAGAATAAACCAGTGGTTACATGGGGAGAGATTTTTCCAGATGGAGGAGGCAGTTAAGTGCAAAGACTTGGTGGCAGGAACAAACCCAGTGTCCTAGTATGGCTGAAGCAGAACAAGCCAGGCAGAAAGAGGTAGAAAGTAAGGTCAGAAAGGTAATGGCAGAGCCCACAGTGTAATGACTTTGGTAACTTTCCTTTGAGAGATGAGGGGAGCTCCTGTGGAGTTTTCAGAGCCACAGCTGGTGGGGAGGTGGGTGGTCTTGACATCTAATGAGTACAGGCCAGGGAAGCTGCAAAGCATCTTGCAATGCCCAGGGCAGTCCTCCAAGATGAAGAATTAGTGTATCCAAATGTCAGTTATCCCAGAGTTGAGAAACCTTGCTCTATAGGAAAGGGAGCAGTAAGAAGATGACTAGGGAAGTTGCTGAAAAAAGATCTGGGCTAGGGAAGACGGTGCTCTGCCCTCGGCTGGGAGGCAGGGAGGGGAGAAGCAGCAGTCGGAGTTGGAAGATGGAGGTGCAGGCCTTGCTGGTGGATTAGACGTGGAGCACGGGGGAAGGAAGGAATGAGGGCTAAGTCTGGGGTCTGAGGCCTGAGCAGCTTGCTCGACAGAACTGCACTGAACTCGGGGGAGAAGAGTTCAAAAGGAAGTTCAGGGAAGGTGAGCCATCTGGATGGTAGAGACTTTAGAGCTGGACTCACTCAAGAGATTGAAGACTGGCTGAAAGATAGAAGTAAGGACGAAAGAGTGGTGACGGTGGCTCTAGGTGTGGTCTGGGGACGTGGTTGAGTAGCTTAGTCCAACCGAGGGAGGAAGAGGGTCCTGCCAGCTGCCAGATGGCAGGGTTGGCTGTGGACCTGCTGAGTTGAGACACATCCCAAGGCACTTAGTATTAGTAGCTGTTCCACGTCCTCACCTGTCCCTTTGAGCACCAGCTAAGACCTTGGAGGAAAACCACATTGTATTGTGAGTCTCCTACATACAAACTTCACTTTCAAAGTCTTATCACTTGATAGGGCTTTGGGCTCCTCTGTCCAATCTCCTAGGAAACCGTAATGTCCCGACACTCTCTGCCCTTCCAGAGTCTACTGGGTCTTGACTCTGCCCTCGGATGTGTATTTATTTAGGGTATTTAAAAATTAACTTTATAGCAATTGAGCTTCCCTTTATTAGGCCTCAGAGCACATTAACATTCTTTGAACTACGGTGTTAAGAACACCTCCAGGATTGCTTTTACATCAGGAAAAGGTTTTCAAAGCTGGAGAGCACACAGGACATATCATTACTCTCAAGGGAGACCAACCCTAGGCAATTCTGGGACCATTTCCTTTTAAGTGGCAGATAGGGCTTGTTATTAATTTTCATCATGCCTCACCCTGAGAACTGCGCTAACAAATCTTCACATTCCTTATTCCAGCTACTTCTCACGGAATTCGATGAGGTATGTTCTGTTAATTCTCCCCATTTTGCAGACCAAGGAAGTGAGGCTTAGAGAAAAGAAATGATTCACTGAGGGACCAGTGGGGAGAAGAAATCACAAGCTGGGTAAAAGATAGAGTCGGAAGGGATCTTACCTTTCCCTTTATACATAAGCCAACTGAAGCCCCCGTGAGGCTAAGGGATTTAGCCCAGGTTACACGGCTGGAAGGTGGAAGAGACAGGCATGACTAAGCATTAGAGGTGCAAGATGGAATTTTGTGTGCCTGGAATTTACAAGCAGCTGAAGGACAAGGATGGAAGAAAGTGATGAGATTGGAGAGGCCTGGCTTTAATGGCCTTGACCTTCCCCTTCACCTCAGACTTTCCCAGAGCGTGTTCTGCAAATGCTATTTCCCTGGGAATTTACTAAGTTCCATGAACATATTCTAAGCTTGTGAAAATGCAGGGAATCCAAGGCCTGGAATATGCCATGGGTATTACGACTTTCCAAGAGAGAGCTAGAAGACATAACAGTTCCTCAAGTTGATTTGACTGCTGAATCCATGTCCTTATAGAGCTGGTGTGGAACCAGCGTTCCAGAGAACACCTGCAGTTTTAAATGGAGATTAAAATGGGCAGTGAGAAATGATCAGAGTCACTTAAAAAAAACATAATTTAGCATAAAAATCTGATTGTGTCAGCATTTTCCCTATTTTTTTTTTCCTGGATTGCTGTACTGTTTCATACCTATCATTTGCAGTAGGTGTCTGGCAGATAAGAGGTTGTGGGGAGTGATGGGAGGACAGAGAGAAAGGCTTATAGAGTTTCAGAAATCCCTGGGAGGTTCACAGGGCGCCTGTAGCCTCTATGTGTTTGCTAGTTTGCAGTTTGCCTTTTCCATATAAAGAGACGCAAAGTACAGACTTGAACTCAATTCTGCACTCCATGCCCTGAGACCTGAATTGTGCATGAGTCACAAACCTGATTTTCTCAAGAGGCAGGACCCGGGCACCTGAGCCGAGGTAAGTAGTCTCCCTGTGGCCTCACCAGGGAAGAAAATGCACATTTTTATAGCACGGGTCCTGTTATGCTATAATTTATCTATTCACTCCTCTTTTTCTACTGTCTCCTAGCCATGTAACTTTGGCTAAACCATTTAACCTTGTGGTTAAGATCATGCAGAGAACGTGGGGCCTTCAGAGAGAAAGGGCAACTTGTCTCTGTACAACCAGCAGCCAGCCCAGAGCTGCCGGCGACTGCGTTTAGCCCATGACGACTTCTGATCACTTGTAAGGTGCCAGGTGTTACGATCAGTTCTAGGAATCTGCCAGTGAGTAGAACTGATAAAGAAATGGTCCCATGGAGTTTCTAATCTGGGGAGGAGCAAAGGGAGAATAAAAGCAAGAAAACAAATGTATAATGAAACATTCTGACTAGGGTGGTGAAGGAAATGAATGCACTGGAGGATGCAGTGGAAGGATGCACTGGAGGATGCACTGGAGGTTTAAAGTCTGTCTCCGTTTTTGTCATTCGACCACTGACAGCTTCTGGGAAAGCCTGTGTGCTCCATCATACTCTGTTGATGGGAAGCCATGTAAGCCCCACCTGTGACCTCTCACCCCGGCCACACCCCCTCCCTTTTAAAACCTCCCAAGACAGTAGGTGGCTCCCCCCTGCTCTCTGAGCCAGGGATCTGTTCGGGAGGCTGCCCTGCCCTCCCAGAAAGCCTCGCTGTGCCAGTCATGGACCTTCCTGTACTTGTCTGGGGGCACGTGGTGGCCTCAGTCTTCACATTCAAACCAAATTTTGGGTGGGCCCAAGCCACTCTGGAATGACCAGAACAGCTTTAAAGTAGTACATGTATTTTATTACTACTTATAATTAGATGGTTTTAATTTGTCTATCCTTTTAGTTTCATGGCATAACTTTTTAAAGGTTCCAGAAGGAAATTTTCATATAGAACAGGTGTATAATAGAATGATACAATTTATATGTAAATTGATACATAAAAATACTTTTAGATATTTCTTTCGGAAATATTCAGGCTGTGGATTAATTTTGCTTTCAAAACTAGGAGTAGCTCTTTATAGGCAGTGGTCTGGGGTACAGAAGGCTTCCTTAGCCACAAATGCTTACTCTGAGGCTATATCACTAGACTCATTCTCAAGGGCTTTTTACAATGGTCTGTATTTTAATCATGGAAAGGCATCAAATTACCTGCGGAAACAGAGTTCCTAAGTCAAAAACAGAGTACCTGGAAAGAGTATTTTACCTGGTATTACAAGGCCTGGATTGAGGTCCCGCTCTGATTTCTTTTCCAGTTTCTTTTTACTTCTATTTTCACCTTCTTTGTCCCCTTGGGATAATAGAATGTGACAATGTGTGCACCTGAAAGGTATGATAAAGAAACAAAGTTTCACCTGTGTGATTATTATCTCATTACCCCATTAACAAATAGGTTACCTGGCGGGTAAGCCCCACAGGTTGCAAGAGCATGCAGCATTGGAGTGTGGGATGACACTGGTGACAAGCATGAGTTTTGAGATTGAAGATCCAGGGACCCAGGGTTGGCTCTGCCAAACGCTCATTTTTCTCTAGTCTAAAACAGGGATTTTAATAGTAATTTCCTGATAGGTTTGTTGTGAAAATTAAATGAGATATTTCAAGAAAAGTGCTGAGTGAGCATTCAATAAATGCTGACTATTATCCTTGTCAGTGTGTTTACCGTCATTCTGATACTTACTGAAAGAATTGGGAGAGAGCAGGAGAGTTTTTAAGAGGCAGTATCTAGGACTCCCCGGGCCATTTGTGCCCAGCTCTGACTATCATCCTAACACTCAGCGGTCTCCACGGCAAATTTAAAAATGAAACCAGAGAAAGGGCGAGGAATGATTTCAAAACATCTTTTTATAAAATATTGAGATGAGTGAACATGGGAAGGTTTATTTCAGGAATATAGTGGATGCTTTTTGTAATTTATTTTTAAACTAGGATAAAGTACCTAGTTAAGCGGAAAAGGGCTCTCTCCAGGTCAGGTGTTTGAACAGCATCTATGGGGGGGTGGCAACATACATGAAATACTTTCGCTCTGTAGTCTCGGGCCCTTTAATTGAGCAGACTGATGTGTTGCTTGCATAATGGACACCTGCAGTAGAGAGAGCTCCAGACACTGCTATCCCCCGCCCCAAAGCCATGTATTTGAAGTGTAGGTGAATACAAACCATTTAGGAGATAATTGGTCTGCCCCAGCGGCAGAAGCAGCCACAATGGCAGCAGAAAGACGTGCTACTCCGGTGAGACGAAGAAGGCAAGAGCCCCCCAGTTTAAACCTGCCAGCAAATACGAAATAAAGAATAATTACACACACAGTCCCAACCTTTTCATGCTAGTCTTTTCAGACTTAGTTATACAAAAGAAAAAGAATTAAAACAATCACAAAAAGCCCTTTCTGTCTCACTAGGTGACAAAGTTAAAGCAACTGAGTTAAGCGTCTCTCTCTACTTCTAAATCAGGGGTTAACAAACTTAGACCCATGGGACGGATCTAGACCACTAACTGTTTTTATAAATAAAGTTTTTAGAAAACATATCCATGTCCAGGCATTCCATATTGTTCATCACTGCTTGCATGCTCCAGTGGTAGAGTCCAATAGTTGTACAGATGCCTTGTGACCCACAAAACTTAAACTTAAAATACTTTCTCTCTGGTACTTCACAGAAAAACGTCTGATCGCTCTGATCTGTAGTTGTATGTTAATCAGTGGCATTCCTATGACCATTTCTTTGCTTAAAATCCTTAGACAACACACTGTTGATCCGTAAGTCCAAATTTCAAAGATGGTTTAGAAGATCTACAAACCCTCCTCTCCCTACAATGCCAACTTTATCTCTCTGCTATCACCTCTTCATGCCTTCTAACCGAGGACATGTTCCTCGGTTCCTTTAGTTCCTCCAAGGAGCTGCGCAGGAGGACAGTTAGCTGCTCCAAGGAGCTTCAGAGGAGGACAGTTAGCTGCTCCAATGAGCTTCAGAGGAGGACAGTTAGTTGCTCCAAGGAGCTTCAGAGGAGGACAGATAGCTGCTCCAAGGAGTTACCTTTAGTCTTGTGTCCAGGCCTTTGCATGTGCTGTTTTCTCAACCTCCAGCATTCTTCCCCACCTTTTTACTTTACTCTCTTTACCAAGTGTGTCATGCATTTTCCTCATTGCTAACGAAGTCCTAAGTTGCTGTATGCAATCTGTTTCTTCAGGTGTAAGTTCTGCTTCTGTTTTATGGTTTCTACTTCCTCAAGTGGTGACTGTTGATTGTTTCCATTTTTGTACTTGTGGTTATTCATTTGCCGCGCACTGAAGAGGGACCCAGTAAAGTCAAGCTCTGGCTTTGATTTTGGCGAAGTTGGAGAATAGAGGAAATTGTGTAGTGTCTTTGCCAAGGATTTCCCCACTGCTCTGAGTCAAACTCCCACGTTCTCTGTGCTAACAGGAGGGCAGATGCCTCCCCAGCTGGTGCCTGATTGGAGAGGGAGAGTTGCAGGGGCTAGGGCAATCATCGCCTCTTGGCACTGGGTAAATTTCCTCGACTTTGGATCATGGACTCTCCCTTGCTTCTGCCTTTGCCACCTCTGGGCATAGAACACCTTTGATGGAAGCCCGGGTGCAAGAACAGACTATTTCTTGCCTTCATGTGAGATTACATATTTCTTTCCTTTAAAAAATCACATTTTTCTACCATTTCTAGAGATTTAATGCAGAAGGATTATGCCTGCCGTACGTACTCGGCCTGTCAACTTAAAAGCAGAGATAACTGTTTATTAGACCTTTTCCAAACTTGTATTAGGCTAAACCATAAGCCCTCCGATGGTGGGATCACCTCTTCTGTCTTTTCACCATTGTTTAATTGGCACCTGTCACAAAACTTAAAAGATGGCAGGTGCTCAATAAATATTTATTACATGAAACAAAAACTGGAGAATGTCGTGTTTTCTACTAGGTGAACCAACAGTTCCACAATACAATTTCGTGCAGAGTCCAATTTAAAAAGACCAAGACAGGGCAAAATCTTAACCAAAATCTCCTTATGCTTTTTATTCCCATTTATATCCTCCATTGTTGTAACAAGAAGATCTCTGGTTTCCAACAGGTCTTCTACTAGCAATACACTATAAAATGTTGAGTTTTAGTCAAAATCACGAGGAAAGTAAAAATACTGTCATGTCTTCCCTTTCGGTATTTCCCACAAATATGCATTACATGGTTGTCATCCTGTCGATCCCATTTCAGTCAGGGAAATTCTAACTCGGTTCTTCCCAAGACATACATTGAAGGCTCAATCAAGCATGTTAATAATGAGAATACAATTTCCCCCCAACAACCACTCTACATATTAAAACTTGCCTGTCTTATATTTCATCCTCACGATCCTCTGTAGCCAGCTAATGATCTTTTAAACTAATATTGTGTTTACCTACATTTTGTATTGCTGTTGCAATATTGAATGGTATTTAGGTGTAAATCTATGAATGTGATTTACCTTAGTTATTACATATTTATATGCATAGAAAATGCATAACCAGCCATATAACTAGGGCCCCAACCCTGAAAGCGTGGGTTCACATTTGAGAAGCATATTTAAGCTTAAATAGTGTTAGAGGAAACTTACGTAAAACTAAGAGAAAGATATTCAGGGACTATGGATATTGAAAAAAATTGGAAAATAGTTTTCAAAGAATTAGAGCCTCACTAATCATGCTGTTATAATAAAACGAGCTCACCATTTACTGTACTTTTTTCAAAAGTAGTTTCTGGAGAAACTTCTAGACTACATGCTTTATCTTACATATAAGACTCTGTACCATTCAACATTCAGAGGGACAGATCTGTGCCCATGCAGATAACATTTCTGCTCCTACGAACCCAAGACCAGGGTCTCTTCCCAAAATGCCAGACTAAGGTACAAATCACTGAGCAGCAAGACATTGTCAAGTTCGTCACCTGACTTTGGGTATATTCAAAACCCAGCCAGGACACACGATTGCCCATTTTCTTCTGAAAATGCCTTGGGCATAGAAATATGGCACTCTATGTCATATGACTTTTCGTGTATGTTGAAGCAGCAGCACTGCTGAGCCGCCATCTTCGCCATCTTTAGGAGCATGGCTTGTCGAAAGGTATTTTATCCTGTGAGAATGAATGGAAGTTCATTCTGATGCCCCACACCTGCTTATGTGATCACTTTCATATCTAGCAGGGACAAATACTTCTATAAAAAAATTCAGCTTGACTTCCAGCATCAGCTCTTATGTCTAAAGAGCTTGAAAATCATCACCCTTAACCGTAGAAAAAAAAAACCAACAATAGCTGAAAATCCACAAATTTTGTTGATCCATCTGAGCACTGATGTCACAGGCCAAACTCGAACCATGAAATCTGGAAAGACAGGCAAGTGCAGAGTCAGAGCTGAGATCTGCTTACCCAGAAGCAAAAACTGCAAGAGCCAAATTCTGGTGGGAACTCTTCAGTGATAATTTTGATGATTTGCTGGAGGCTGAGCATGGAATAGCATGAGGGTAAGAACTCATGGGGGCTTGGTCTTAGAGGGACCCATGCTGTCACAGTCTTTACCTTTAAAAACCACAACCACGAAGATCTGACATAGACTCTCTCCTGGCTCAGGGGGAAGAGAACAGTAGTCACAGTGAAATGAGTCCAGAATTTTCTCTGTGACAAATGCTTAGTCTTGAAAAGACTTTGCAAAACCCTACTCCAGCTGGAAGAGGAGAATTTCTCCCCCTCCAGTTTCCTCCAGCTCAGTGGCTAGAATTGGAACCATTTGGGCTACACAATAAATAAAGTAGTGTTGGATTTTAACCCAAAGAATAAAATAGATATCCTCATATCCATAGTGATATAAACGAATGATTGGATGGGTAACAAATGCACACACACCCCCACGTACACATGTGGAGAATTGGCCAATCCCTTATGCAGAAGAATTATGAATAACTGGTGTAGATATTCTAAAGGAGTTAGAGCGTAACACTTCATGTCTTGAGCACAAGCCCCACAGACTAACTTCTTTCCAAAGAATACAATATAGAAAGGGGTGGAGGGAAGAGGAAATTTACAGTTGAAAAAGCTGATCAACACTGTGTCAGCCAAGCACTCAAGGTTAATATCAACAGAGAAGAATTATGTTAACAGCATATATACCCTTGATACGATAGGATAAAAACGCCATGGCATGTCTGTGGTCTTCCTCCCCAAAACACTTAATTCCAGTCTCTCCATGAGAAAAATCATTAAACAAATCCCAATATGGGGACATTCTTCAAAACACCTGCCTACTGTTCCCCACTGGCAGAGTCATCTAAAACATGGAAAATCTGAGAAATTATCTGCCATGCTTTGAGTGTAGGGGGCCCTTTGAAATTCATAGTAAAACTTAACTGCCATATTAAGAGATGGGGACTGTTGGAAAATGGTGACGTCACAGGGCTCTGCCCTCGTGAATGGGATTAGCGCAAAGTAGCTAGGTGCTTTTTCCTCTTTCTGCCCTTCTGTCATGCACAGATATATAGCAATTGTCCCTTTGGAGGACACAGCAACAGGCTGCTGCTTTATTTTATTTATTCATTTTTTTTTGAGACATAGTCTCACTTTGTCACCCGAGGTAGAGTGCTGTGGCATCATCATGGCTCACAGCAACCTCAAACTCTTGGGCTCAAGTAATCATCTTGTCTCAGGCTCCTGAATACCTGGGACTACAGGTGCCTGCCACAACGTGGGCTGTTTTTTTAGAGATGGGGTGAACTCAAGCACTCCACCTAGTTCTGCCTCCCAGAGTGCTGGGAGCACAGGTGTGAGCCACTGCACCTGGCCCCAGGCTGCTATTTTAGAAGCAGAAAACCTTCACCAGACACCGAGTCTGCCAGCACCTTGAATCTGGCCTTCCCAGTCTCTAGAAGCACAAGAAATGTATTTCTGTCATTTACACATTCCGCAGTCCCAGGTACTTGTTGTAACAGCACAGCAGACTGATCCACTGTCCCAGCCGGGAGGAACGGAAAGGGACATGGTGACTAAGTGCCCAGTGGTACCCTAGATGGGTCCCGGAACAGAAAGAGATTAGGTAAAAACCAAGGAAATCTGGGTAAATTACCTGCTTTGCTTAGTAATAATGTCTCAGTAGAGGTTCATTGATTGTGATGAAAACACCATAATGACATTGATAATAACAGGGGAAGCTGAGTATGAGGTAAATGGGAACACTGTATTACCTTCACAGTTTTGTAGAAACCTAATTTTTTTCTAAAATGAAAAGTTTAATTAAAAGCGGAAAATACAACCCCCAAACAAAATTCAGCTCACCTTCAAATCAGCAGCCGACATCTAATAAGAGTAAGTACCCAGCATCCCTGCACAGGGGGCCCTTCCGTTGGGTCCAGGCTCATCCCCATTTTCTGATTCTTCCTGAACACCCTGACTCCTGACCCTAGCTCTGTCTTTTGCTTATATGTGTACAATGGAAGAAGTACCGAGCACATGACGCAAGATCCTTCTCCATATGTGTTTTTGATATTTCCTCCTGTGTCCCCATCAGAATTTGGCATAAAGGAAGATATTTAAAATGATTAGTAGCACAATGAGATCCAGATTATTGGACTTACTCAGGCTTTGCGTTCAGGACCTCTTCTCCAATGCAGGACTGACTTTGCCAACTCTCTTAGGGATAGCAGAGAAATTGTGGAGGACGAGGAAGAGGAGGAGGAAGGGAAGGAGGGAGAGAAGAAGGGGAAGAAAAGGAGGGGAGGACAAGAAGGTGAGGGCAGAAAGAAGAGGAAAGACTCTCATCTCCTACAAGATAAAGCTAGTAGTTTTCTTCAAGAGTTTTCGGTAGTCATTTATTTTTGGGAAATTCTAGACTAACTAAAAAATAAAAACCTAAACATGTTTCTTTGGAGACATAACTCACTTTCAATATGCTAATCTCAACTTACATCCAATATGAAGATACGGAAAGCAACAATTCCTAAACGTATTTAATTATCAACTTTTGCTGTGGGTGGTGATGGTGACAGAGGTGGCTTGCCTATGAGCATCATGAGGTTTAATCCAAATAAATTTCAAAACGACTGTCTTGGAAGTATGAATGGCCCCGTGTTCTGATTACAACATCATCACCGAATATTTGAACCTAAGTTATGAGTAAGGTAACAGTATAGCTGTACACCTGTTTCTCACAAGCTTATCCACATGGATTCTCGTACTGTGTTCCAGTTCCTTCTGTGAAGGGCAGACATTCTAAGGGTCGGGTTAGATCAGGCAAATCGGTTCATTTCCTTCATCACCGAAGGCAGCTGGAGATACAAGAGGTGCAATTAAAAACATGACAGCACCTTCCGTTCCGTTGTGGTAGATCACTTTCCTATTGGTTCTTGGACTTTGCCCACTATGGAGCTGGCATCTCCCAGCATGTTGCAGCTCTTCTACTGACCTTTCCCTTTATTTGCGAGAATGAGAGTCTAATTTTTATGTGTGTATGAGGGAAGGGCCCCCATACCCGGGTGGTTTTGTGCAGTTTCACCCAGACTGAGCCCTCCGCTCCCAGGTTACTCGGAGGCCAGCAGTACGTGCAGCTCATGCGTTCTGTGGTCACCGCACGGCAAACACTCTGTGACGGAACAGCCTCCCTGGTTGGTCTGTTTCTTCCCCCCTTCCTTACCCTCAGTCAAAGGTTTTTCAAGATTTCCACTTTCCCTGCTTTTACTAACTGAACTCAATTTACGTTTCTTAATGAACATTGGAAACTTCATCCTGTACAAATGATTTCCCCCTTGATCAATGCTGCATTCTCCAGACAATCTAGTCGCAGACAGAGGAAGGGAATAGTTCTCTCTCCATTATCAATAACATAGGGGACCTAATGCACGATCTGGAAAGAAACTAATGAATTACTATTTCACAGAGTGCCCTTGTGCTAAACTCTTTAAAATACATTGGATTTGAATCTCATCTTTTAGGACGATAACTATTTGTTTCCCCTTTGTACATGAAGGAGATGAGTCTATAAGAAGTCTACAGGCTTGGGGATGTGACTGAGCTGTGTAGGACGTAAGTCATTGGTACAAAACACGGCTTCGACCCTATGGATGCTGTGCCATGCTCCACAGTGGGTTCCCACAAACAGCATGTTTGGTAAGACAGGATCTTTCAGACCGGGTGAAGGCAATGAATGCGTATTAAGTTTTTAAAAAGGAATGTAGAAATATCTCAATACTAATAACATAGCCGCTATATTACTCCACGATTGCCCATGTTCTTGAAGTATGTTGCTGCTTCGTAGGTTGATTTACAAGCGACATGCGGGTGACTAACACAAAATTCCAGGGCTCCCGTGATTTGCGGAGACACATTCTTCCATTGTTGAGTCTATGCACACCCCATCTTCAGGACTGCCTCCACCGAAGGCTTTGGTCTGTGTGGCCCGCAGGAGGAATGACTCAGAAAGCGGCATATTCTGAAGTTCGGATTTCATTCAAATCGAAAAGATGTGGTAATGAAATCATTCCTTATAGCACGTTTCAGGTCTATTAAACAGGCATATCGAGGAATTCCCATTTCAACTGAAATGGGCTTGTCACGGTAACCTAATTGCGGTGTCTGTGTGCACCAGGAAGAGCATTGTCTTCGCGGGATGATTTTAAGAATTAATTATTTAAGTTTCCTATTTCCACTTAATAATCTCCATAGATTAGTGCATTACACTTATCCTTTTGTGATTTGCAAATGTGCCTAATTATTGTTCTTGGTACCGCCAAGCATGACGTTCTTAAATGTGTTCATTCCAATCGAGGGGAAGGACTGCTGAGCCAGGGCATCTGTAGGTAAGAAAAAACTTTGCAGGGCCAATTTACTAATAAAACCTGGCATGGGGCTTGCTGCAAAGATGCTGCCTGTCAAAGGCTTAATCAGGGAGAATAATCTTGCCCACTGTTGCATCCGGAAAGTCATTGTTTATGACTCCAGGGAGTACTGTCTTGTTAATTTAAGAGATAAGCTGAAAGAGAACCCTTGTAGAAAAGCACATACAGGGCCAGGAGGGGAGAAGGCTTATTTAGGGCTCTTTTCACTTGTTCCACATCAGTGAAACTTAAAAGAATAACAGAAAGTCTACCAGCTTGACATTTGGGGGCAGGGGGCTGGTTGATGACCTTCAGCCTCTGCATACCATTTACAGATTGCCCTGATGAGTTAAAACTACAATTTGCACTGGGATTTAGGTCAGTTAATCAATCCTCACTACTTATTCTCAACTTGTGGGTCGCGACCCCTTTGTAACAACAAAAATACATCCTGCATATCGGATATTTACATTACGATTCATAACAGTAGTAAAATTACAGTTATGAAGTAGCAAGGAAAATAATTTTATGTTTGGGGGTCCCCATGAGGAACCTTATTAAAGGGTCGCGGCCTTAGGAAGGTTGAGAACTACTGACTTAGAATGTGGTTCCCTGACCAGAAGTGTCAGCCTCATCTGGGAGCTTGTTAGAGAAATAGACTCTCAAACCTTACCCAGACCTACTGAGTCAGAATCTTGATTTTCACAAGGTGTCGGGGACATTCATATGCACGTTAAAGTTCGAGAAGAATGAGTTTGGGGCACTCAGCTCTAAAGTGGGGTGCATTTACCTCAAAGAGTGCCCAAGGAGATCCATTGGGAAAATGTAAACCATAAGCATTAACTTATCTTTATATTCCCATCTCACGAATTTGAAAAATGTATACCCATATAACCTGGTATACTGGTATGTGACTAAAACTTATAAACAAACAGTGTGCACACTGAATTTTTCTATTGATAATTTAAACGATTGCCTTCTGCTAGTCTTCCTCAGAGATTGCTCTGCAAATCACCTTCGTCAGAATTACATGGAGGGCGCTAATTAACCATTGAGATTTCTGGGCACCACCCTGGCCCACCGCAACAATCTCTGGGAGTTGGCCTCAGAAAACCTGCATTCCACGCAGGTTTCACGGGTAACTCCTCTGCATGTGGGGGAAGACTAGCTCCTGCCTGAGCTGTTTGGAGGGTGATGTCCGATGACGGTTTCTTTGTTCCCCCCAGATAGTACGACGTCCAGTGTTTTCCCTTGGCCCAACATTCAACCATCAAGATTGTCATTACATAGGTTGAGCATCCCTGATACAAAAATCTGAACTTTTGAAATGCTCCAAACTCCAAAACTTTCTGGAGAACTAACATGACATAGTGATACCTCTTCTTTCTGATGCTTCAATATACACAGACATTGCTTCATGCACAACTTTATTATAAAAAATGGCATAAAATTGCTTTCAAGCTATGTGCATTAGGTACATATGAATTATAAATAAATTTTGTGTTGAGACTTGGATCTCATGCTCAAGATATCACATTATGTATATGCAAATCTCTCTCTATATATATATACATAGATATATATGTATATATATAAAAAATAAATTAAAAATATATGTGTGTGTGTGTGTATATATATATATATATATTTTTTTTTTTTTAAACTGGCTGCATGGCACAGTTTCTCACCTGCTAGACTGAACCTTGAGGAATAAGTGGAATTTTACCAAGTAGAGAAAGAAGGGGAGAAGCAGGAAGGAAATTCATTATTTCTAGACTCCACTCCTGCTCTTCTCATATTATCTGTTTTTACAGTTCTTACACAATGCTACACGGGATACATTCATCCTGTCCCCGCCATCATCAACAGCATCGTTGACTTAGCTTGTTCTTTGCTCTTGCCCAGGTACTGTTACATGTTGGCTAATTTAATTCTCCAAACTGCCCTGGGATCATGTTCTATTACTATTCCTACTTTTTAGATGGAGAAATAGAGGTGCAGAAGGTACAATGAACTTGCCCAAGGTTGCCCAGATAGCGAGATGATATGATGGGATTTAGACCCGGGTAATCACCGTCCTGGTGTCTCTCAAGATAACTTGTTCTCAACATTAACAAGACATCTATCAGTAGCACCAAGTGCCATGGCCATGACTTCAGTCACTGAATTAACTCTCCAGGTGAAGCACAGTCCACGAGCTGTTGCCCCTGGTGACCAAGCTCAAGTGCTCTGCAGAGAGCTGTGCCTCCCATAGCGTTGTTACTCCTGAACAAGGTGATTTGTTGCGATGCTGCCAATTGCCTGGCAATCCCCTGCCAGCTCCCCAAAAAAACCCTACTACTGTTGAGAGAGCAATAAGGGGGCGGCCTTGATGACTGGGACTTGGCAGGACGATGTGGACCCCACCACCATCTAAATCCAATCGAGGCTAAGTTAATCACGGGTGACCCATCAGGGATGCAAACTTGGCTCCCATCCAATGCGCCGTTTGGATTATGGATCTGTGTCTCCGAGAGTGTGAATATGGTCCTTTTCCCCAGCACTAAATTTCTCCTGAAATTTATTTTCCAAAATATTATTTTTAATGTTAAACAACCTCAAAATGCATTTTTCATGTTTATTGCCAGCGCATAAAATTACAATGCTGTGAACATTTTTAGCAGCATACCAATATCGTGATCCATAATTTAAAAGGTGACTTTAGTGCGGCAATAAATTTCATGAGACACTGGAACCTCTGCAGGAAGGAGACAAACGAGGGGCCGGCCATTCAGCCAGCGTTTAGGGGGATGTGGTTAATTACTGTGTTTGCGCCATTAGGGAGAACTGCGGAAGCAACCATTGTCTGCTCCGTGGTGGAACTGTCAGTGTGGGAATGAATGGGAAATGGGCTTTGCAAACTCTTCTTTACAAAGATGGTTATAATGTTTAGAGAGTGATGAAGTCTGGGTAAGAGACACGTTGCCCTCACAGATTTCCCCCAATGAAGAAAAGAGGAAAAAGATCGGCAAACACATAGACACCAGTGTCTGTGCAGTGTACTGGAAGGTGAGTGCTGTGTGCAGGGAACGGGGCTATTAGCTCTCAATCGCTGAGTTTCACAGTTTGAAATTAATTTTATTTCTGTATTTTTGCCCTCCTGAGGTCCTGACCAATTGCCACTTTGTCGGTGAGCTTTTTTAATTTTCAGGGAAGGTAGGTGGTGTGGGGAACAAATCAACTGCTTCTTCGGAAACCACATCTGCGTGGCTTCTCCCTTTAGCTTCTGCCAAACTGGAGGCAACTCAGATTTTCTTTTTCTTTTTCTCTCTTTTTTTTTCTCCAAAAGATAGGGGGCCCAATTAGGAAACCCAGTGAATATGGGAAGAGTTTCAACAAGTGCAGATGCTGTACAAGGAGCGGAAGGTGATGGCTGGTGGAGGCGGTGCTGGGATTCTGGACCAACGCTCACTTGCCTTACAAAAGGACACTAAGGTCACTGGTTCCTCTGTGTGTTCACAGGAAGGGACCTGGTGATGGCAGGAGGATAATTACCAAGTGAGAAGCTCTAATGAACCCTTGAAAATTAGCACAACCCAACAAGTGACAGGGCCGAAACTAAGAGCATGCACACACACCCACGTGCGTGTACACACACGCCCCAGATGATGTGTTTAACATGATGCCCACGCACTGGTGTTGCTGCTCTATTTAGGCTAATGATGCCTGGGACATTCAGGGCTATCACTGCTCTGAAAATGATCAGTACCATATAGAAAAAGGCCCCCTGGGGAAATTTGGCCTGTTAAGGCTTTTCAGGCCTGATGGATTTTTTTAATCTATCTGCCAGACTGCTTTGAAAGCTAAATAGATGCCCATCAACAGGCTGTCTGTCAATGATCAACAACTTCACATATTTTGCTTGTGTTGACACTTTTGTTTCAATCTAATGGGTTTTTTTGCCAGATGGCTGCTGTCCTCATTAGGGATGCTTAGCACGTCAAATGGGCATTTGGGGGGCTGGTTTATGGGCAAAACTGGGTGGCCCTTTGTTTCTGTTTTCTAAACTGTGTTAATTTCTAACTATTTTAAAAGCTCTGAATTCATCAATGGATGACTTTAAAAGATGTGTGTCTATGGCTATCATGAATGTGTATATATGAACATATATGGTGGACACTGGCAATATGGTTCCTTCGTATATACATGGGAGGCAATGGAGGATATGGCAAATCATGACAAAAATATAAATGCAGGAAAGTTGAATGTTAGTTAAGAAATTACTTAATTTGTGGCAACTGAAGGTGTGAACTCTTTAAAGACACGAGATCAAGCATTCTTTAACATCTTGGCTTCTGGGTACCACAATGCATCTCTTTGAAGCATGACCCCAAAGCTAAGTATGTTGGCCTATTCCAGGACAGCGTTCTGAAATTCTCTACCTTTCCCTACCTATACTCTTTGCTTGGGAGATTTCATTGAGTGCTATGGTTTTAGACATCGTCCATGGTAACTGACTTAAAATTTTTTATGAAAAGCTCTTATTTTTTTTCTCCTGCATTCTATTCATGTGTCCAGCTATATATTCGGCTTCTCCACTTAGATGACCATGTATGCATCTTAAAGTAACAACATCTTAAAAAGAACTTTCTCAGTTTTCTACAAATATGTTTCTCGTATATTCTTGGCAAATGGCACATCTTGGCAAATGGCAGGGCCACCTACCCAACCTCTCAAGCTGAAGGACACATCCCCAAGTCTGCCCCTTGTTCCCCAGACACCATTCATCAGCAACTCCTCTGCACACAAAGTACCCTTCATCGGCCTGCCTTTCTTCATCCCCGTTACCACTGACATCAGTTTCACACTTTGATCGTTGCAACTGCCCTCCCAATTTCTCTCTTCTACTCTTGTTCCTGAACAAGCCACATTTCATACCAGCAAGAGTTACATTGATAAAAAAGATCAATAGATCATGTTAAATTTCCTCCCTAAAGCCCAACAAAGGCTTCAGAAGAATGACCCCCAACTCCTAATCTTGTCACCGTGTAGGGCTGGACCACACCTACCTCTCAATTCCCATCTCCTGTCATTCTCTTTTCCACACGATGCTCCAAGGATGTTCTAGAGCAAATCCAGCTTGTTCCTCCTAAGGGCTCTTGCATTTATTTTTTCTCAGCCTAGAACACTCTGCCCTCAGTCGTCGCACATCATATTTTTTCTTATGTCTCCAGCTTCACCCCAGAGATTCCTATTCAGAGTATTTCATATTTCCGCCACTTTATCGTATCACCCTTTTGTGATCTTTTCCTATCACTCATCGCTATTAGCAATTTTCCTGTTTGTATGTTCTCTCTGGTTTATAGATTGTCTCTCTGAGCTGACATGTAAATTCTAAAGACTCTGTGTTGCTCACTCCTGTACCT
Organism: Perodicticus potto; assembly: GCA_963574655.1. Lineage (NCBI taxonomy): Eukaryota > Metazoa > Chordata > Mammalia > Primates > Lorisidae > Perodicticus > Perodicticus potto. The sequence goes on from CAUYRH010072895.1 coordinate 21,225, forward strand.
CTGATGTTTGGAAGAATGAGGAGAAGGTATAAGTGCTTAATAAATATTTATTTGTTAAACAAATTGTTATAGACTGAACGTCTGCATTTCTCTCCTCCTAAGTTCATTTGTTGAAATCCTCACCCTCACTATGATGATATTTGGAGATGAGACTCTGGAAGTTAATTAGGTCATGAGAGTGAGTCCACATGGAGGGGATTAGTGCCCTTCCAAAGGATACAAGAGTATGTTCTCCTTCTCTGCTCTCCACTGAGCAAGTATACAATGGGAAGTCAGGCATCTGGGAACCAGGAAGACAGCCCTCACAAGACCTCGGATCTGCCACCTTGATCTTGGAAGGCTCAGACTCTGGAAATGTGAGAAATACACATGTGCATTAAGCCTCCCCATTTATGGTAATTAATTATAACAGCCTGAACTTCCCAAGACACAAAAGGAGATATCAGTATAATATAGTATAGCATAGAATCATATATATCTTTTTCTACTTTATAGAGTCTTGTGTCTTCATTCCTCAACTAAATTGGAATCTCTTTGAAAGTAAGGACTCAGTTTGATAATTTCTCACTGGGATCATGGCAGGTATGGTACCAATCAATGCTCATTAGTAAATTCATATATTTTTTAAAAGCCTTCTTTTAAGATGCACTTTCAATCCTAGTTATATACCCTAGCTCTCTTCAGTTATATTCAACATAAGGCAAAACTGAAAATAAAAAATGAAAGCTTCATTTATGGAATGAGTGGATGCATACTTCAAAGATACTGGAAATTAAACAAAGGGATGAGTAGCAAAATAAAGTAAAACAAGAGAACCCAGGGGTAAGGAAGACAAATCATGAAACAGGCATGTAAATATGTAGCTATGAAGATCATTTTAGAAGCGATGCAACTAGTGCTTCTATTAATTAATTTATTCACTCATTCAGCAAATATACATAAAAACTACATGATGGGTCCCAGCTGTAGAACAGTGATCTGGAGACACTGTCAATGACCTTCGAGGATGATTGAATAATGAAAGAGACAGAAAGTGTGGAAGTAATCACAAGACAGGGTAAATAGTAGTAAGACTTAATCACAGGAGTTGGAGAGCCCTAATTCAGCCTAGAGCGTCTAAGAGTGTCTCCAGAAGAAGTGGTTGGCCACATCATGTCAATGCTGTGCTCATCACATTTTAATGATCTGAGAATCACCTCAGAAGCTTGTTAAAATGCAAATGTGCAATCTCCTCCCTAAGATCCTTGTGCACATAGTCTACAGATCAGATTTTGAGAAACTGTGCATAATGGGTAAGATAAGGGTCTCTGGAGTCAGACACTTGTGTTTGTCTCAGCTCTGCTGGTGCCCTCTTGTTAGGTGTTAAAGGTTCTCTACCTCTCTGACCTCAGCTCTCCCACCTGTACAAAGGGGCTAAGAATACCAGCCTTACATAGTCATTGTCAAGGCACAGATAATGATGGTGAGATGTAAACTCTATGCCTGACACATAGAAACTCTCCCTAAGCCTGAGTGAGTATCACCATCATTGCCATTGTCATCACTCTAACAAAGGAAAGGGAAACATTTCAAATAGAAAAAATTAAATGTGGGAAAGCCAAAAAGCATACCAGAAAATTTCCTATAATTCTGGGTGGAATGAATTACATAAGGGAACAAAAATCTCAGCCATTGTATATAATGTAATATAGTCTAGACCAAGGGTCAGTAAACCTAGCCTACTGCCCATTTTTATGAATAAAGTTTTATTGGCACATAGCCTTGCCCATACATTTATGTGTTGCCTAAGGCTACCTTTGTATTACGATGAGAGTTGTAGTTTTATTAAGACAATGATATAGTAATGACAGAACACTTGTGACAACAAAGCCTAAAATATTTGTTATCTGGCCCTTTATAGAAAAAGTGTGTTGCTAATTCCTTGCATAGAGGTAGTATTTCGTGATGGTTATGGAAGTGGGCTCTGGAGCCAGACCACTACGGTTTGAATGCCAGCTCCCAATACGTACTGGTTGTGAAATCTCAGGTAATGGGCATAAAAATTAGTTAATACATACGGCCTTTGGACTAGAGGCTTGCATAGAGTAAATACTCCATAAACATTAGACATTATTATTATTACAGGATAAGGTCTTTATTTGTGGATGAAATTTGAATGGCTTATGAAAACTGGCTTGGATGGGGTATCTATGTCTGTGAACTGAGGCCAGGAAGATAAAGTAGGAACAGATCTACTAGAGATACAGTGGAACAGCTAATGACTGAACACCCTCTGACTGTGCCCTTCTGAGCCTTTATTATTTCATATGCACGCATGGAAAAGCAGCTAGACTCTTCACAAAGGTCTAGCAACAAACAAGCAATCAACCACAAATAAGACCAAATTCTATTTATTGACGATCCACTGTGTGTGTGTGTTTTCACACATATAATTTTATTTTCTTGGCCTGGCCACCTCACTGTCTGTTACCTCAGCTGTGGTGACATTCTCTTAATAAATAAATAGCATGCAAACTCGTTTTTCCATTTTGGTTCTTTTTTCAATCCCTTCTCCTCTTGCAAATCTATGTCCTGCCTCAGATGGGTCTATCGGAAGGTGTTGCAAACAGACCCGCAGTACACGTGGTGATTCACACAAATGCAGACTGTGAAGCAAGACAGGCCTGAATTTGAATTCCTGTTCTGTCCCTTCCTTTCAAGTTGACTAACTTCTCTTAGCCTCAGTTTACCCTCCTGTAAAATGGGGATTGTAATGACCCCTTACTTCACAGGCTTGACTTTAGGAATAGGTCAACTAATACATATAAAACACCTGCCACATAAGATGTGGCACATAAAAATTACCATTACCCATTCAGTGACAACTATGGTTATTTTTACGGGTCAAATTTAACACTTAGAAATTTTCAATCGGTATTTTTGAGTAACATTGCTACAAAATGCCTCATTCCAAATATTCAGCAAGTGAATGGATTTTGCCCTCCAAGGAACACTACATTTCTTTCCTCAAGAACATTTAGGCACTTTCTGACTGTTATTAAATTAAAATGTTTATCCCTCAGGAGAGAAAACAATCAACTCCCACACCAATTCTATTTATGAAACAAAATGCTTTGGCTTTTCCCCGACTCAAATCCTCTTTTACGTGCAATCTCTTTGAAATAGAAGGGTGTTTAGAATGATATCCACACACTGCATACTTGTGTGTGTGCGTGTGTTGATGTGTTTGTTTCAGGGGTAAATTGACATGCGGCGTTTGTCTTAAGAACCATCCTTCATCTACCCTTGAACAGGAGCCTAGACCAAAGGGAGCTTCCTGGCAGGAGAGGGTGGTACACGCTACCCTCGTGGTGTGGGTGGTACATGCTATGTGGGCAAGGTGGATGGGTGAGGAGTCTCTGAAGCACAGATAGATAGGACAAAAATCTGTAATGACATTTGTTCTCTTTCTTGGAGAGGGTCAGACAAAGCCAGTCACCAACTGGTTTTCTAAAATTTGAATGAGCACACACTTTTCTATGGGTCTGTGTCCATATCTCTGTCCATCCCCACTCCTATTCTATTTTAAGCTGTCAGTCAAGGGACGGCCACTTCTAGGGAGAACCAACTGTCTTTCTGCATTTCAAAGTTCAACATAATGGAATGGCCATTTACTTGGAATTAGGAAGACTCTTCAGATTGGTGCAATTTCTCCTCTAGTACTGGCATCAGAGGTTGTTACCTTCTTTGGGAATGTTCTTATGTGCAAAGCCTCACAGGACCCCCATCCCAGGCATGTCACTTTCCAGTACAATTGTGCGATATGATGTGCCTGCTATGTTAAGGCTCTTAAGTTCTCTTATAATATTGTCCAATGATTTGTCCCTTTTTGGCCAGACCTAGTTTTGTACCTATAAATTTCTACCTCCCAGCCTTATTCAGGGACTTCAAAAGTGCTCAGGAAAAGTCTGGTGAGTGAGGCATGAGGGTCAGAGAAAGAAGGAATGATATCACCAAGCAGGGTGTGAGGTACAGTTCTACCAGCACTTTCTGGATAGAGTGGCCAATTCACCCAGCAGGTCTGGGAATGCCATAGTTGTAGCAATGAAAGTCCTAGACACACTGGGGTGGGTGGTCACCCTGATTCTACATGAGGAACCTCACAAAAGTTGTCTCTGATCCCTGCATGTCACACTTTCTTCTCTTTACTCAAAAGAACCACCCTTAGCAGCATCATCTTTGGAGCCATCATTCAGTGCTACCCAAGCAAACACACTTGGTATCTGTTGATTGTGTGTGCCCAACCTGTTTTCCTCTTTGGGTGACATCACCCCAGTTCTCTTCCAGGGAAAGAACTTTCCTTCTTCTCTTGTGGTCCAAGTCCTGGACCCCACCCTTGACTCCAACCTTGGGCACATAGCCCAGGCCTGGCCCTTTACAGATATCCAACCCCTTGACTGCTTTGATTGGTTTGAGGACAATCACGTGACCCACACCGAGCCAATGAGACACAATTCTGAGATCTTTGCTAAAAATGTGGAGGAAATTGTGTTCTTTCTCCCCAGGGATGTTTAGCTGGTGGGGTATGCATATGAGGGTGTAACAAGACAACCACATAGAGAGAAGGCCTGCCTAAGTGTGAAGTCAACCTGGAGGGAAGCAGCCCTGACAGACAGAGAGACACATCCCAACAGTATCACTGAGCAGAGGCATCAAGCCCTGCCAGACTGGCCTTCCTGTTGTAGTGAAATGAATATATTTTCACACTTTTTTTTTTTTTTGAGACAAAGTCTCATCATGTTACCTTCCAAAGAGTGCTGTGGCATCACAGCTCACAACAATCTCCAACTCTTGGGCTTAAGCGATTCTCCTGAGCGATTCTCTTGCCTCAGCCTCCCAAGTAGCTGGAACTATAGGCACCCACCACAATGCCCAGCTATTTTTTGTTGCAGTTGTCATTGTTGTTTAGCTGGTCCAGGCTGGGTTTGAACCCGCCAGTCTCAGTGCATGTGGCCAGCACTGTAACCACTGTGCTGCAGGCACCGAGCCTATTTTTATACTTTAGCTCAGTGGTTCTCAACCTTCCTAATGCCGCAATGTATTTTCATTGTTAAAAAGGGGTCGCAACCCACAGGTTGAGAACCGCTGCTTTAGTTTGTTTGATGTGGAACCAAATGTAGAACCAACAATGTAGTGAATTTACATCAACACAGGATGCTAAAAATCAGCTTCTATGTATTTCACTTCCCAGTTTCTGAATTTGCCTTCAATTTCCAATACTAAAAAATCCCCTTTCTACCCAAGACTGTATGATTTTGCACTTTTATACCTTAAGAGTCAAATGTAGTCTGTCAAAATAGTGGATGGGTAAAGAACAAATAGAAGAAAAGGAAATTTCTTTCTTTCTTTTTTTTTTTTTTGGCCAGGGCTGGGTTTGAACCTGCCACCCCGGCCTATGGGGCCGACGCCCTCCTCCTTTGAGCCACAGGCGCCACCCAAAGGAAATTTCTTTCTCACTGGGATTCTGTTGAGCACAAACTCCTGCTGAATGCAATCCTAAGTGCTTCCTGTTTATCACATAAGTCTGATGACAACCCTCTTATTATTCCCGTTTTACAGATGAAAACCCAGAAACTTCCTAAGGTAAAGTAACTCGGTCACTGTCATACAGCCAGTCCTTCAGAGCTGTCCAGGTAGAGGAAGTACAAACTAGTAAAGATGTATCTTTGATTTATTTAGGTATTAAGCTAACGTCCGTGTCTACTCTGTGTCAGAAACACTTACATGTGTTGAAAATACTGAGGTGAACAAGACAGTCAAAGGGATTAGCATTCTAATGGGGTGACAGAATACACAAGAAGCCCCAAGGATATAATTTCTGTCAGTGATGGGAGCTAGGAGCAAAATGAAGGGGATAGTGGGTGATAGAAGAGGGGCAAGCATTTGAGATGAGCTTGTCCGGGTGGCTTCTCTGAGGAGGTGACATCTGAGCCTGGGGGACCTGAGTCCTGAGAGAAGGGGAGGAGAGGAAGGAATAGAGGAAAGTGCTGGCAGGTGGTCGTACTATTCACCTATGGGGAGCTCTTAAGGATTAGCAGAAAAAGCAAAGCGCGTGGTAAATCACCAGGGGCATAAAACCGCCCATTTGGTTCAGTCTTTGTTCTGAGGCAGAAGCTAGTGACCCACCACTCAGAAAACTGCTCTGGAGTTGAAGCCTCTCCAATGAAGCTTGTTCTGTTTCGAGTTCATAAAGCACCTTGCACAGTGCTTACATACAAGAAGCACTAAATAGATAATTGTTTGCTATTGTTTTTAATTCAGGGAGTTCAAGAGAAGGACCCTCGTGGGGGAAATGTTCTTTGTTCTTTAACACTTGTCCATCTTGACAGGTATATCTGTTAAGATTTTTTGGCTATTGACAATGGAATCCATTTTGGCTGAGTTAAGCTGAAAGGAGAGAGAGAGAATTGGTTGAAAGGGTGTGTAATAGAGCACAAATTCAACAGGAAAACTCTAGATCAAGGTCTCAAAATGTACAGGAACCGGAACTCCAAGAGAGGAAAGTACGTGCTTAAGGCCAGGATAAATCAGCTTTTCCATTTTTGTCAAGAATCGAAGGGCGGGAAATGGAGCTGTTGGGTTTAGCTTGGGTGGTTCCTCTGTCGGCCGAGAGGTGGTAGGGAAGCTTGACTGGTGGTTGTTCTAGCCTCCAAATCTAAGGGAAAAGGATGGCCCTTCCAGATGCCCAGCAGGGGTAGTTATGATTCTGAGCAAGCTAGAAGGTGCCACAGTCACTCCAACAAGCAAAATCAACTGTCAGCTGAGTGGATGCAAGCTCCTGCCTCTCAGAAGGGAAATTGTTTACTCGTTTTTAATTGTAAATATGACATAGGGGCAGAAAATGAGAATGAACAGTCTAAATCAGCTTTTAGCATCTTTTCCAGAAGCAATTGTGTAACTGTTAGGAGTTATGGGATTTGGTTTCTGGTCATTAGAGTCTGGAGCCCCGGTCCCTCTGCTAGCTAGCTAGGTGAGCCCGGGCGAGTGACCTGTCCACATCAGTCCCACGGTCCTTACCTGATAATCAATCTGCCTCATAGCTTGTTATTAGGATCAAATAAGTTAAAACGAGCAGTGTTCCCAGAGGAGTGCCTAACATGTATGCTAATTGATGAGTTTTAGTTCACCTTACAATAATTAATACGATTGATTTATATATTCCACAATAGACAGGCTCTCGGTATTGTTAGATTCAAATGTGGCTCTGAAGGTTACTGATGTGCAGAAAAGTGGACATTTTCAAAGGCATCACTTGGTATCTTCACCTCAATGTGGCTTTCCTCCCTAGTCTTACAAAGCACTTAAACCCTTATTTCTTTGTGCAAAGTTCTGTAAGAAGAACAGACTCTCTAGAAGAACTGTAAAAGCCACTTTTGTGGGGATATGTTCAGGAAGCACATGGTTCTCGATGGGAATCACTACAGGAGAAAGGCAGGGAGCTTGAACAACTATTTTCAATTTTAAGAAGCACTGTCCATACTTGATTGCATATTATTTGATCTGCTTTGAAAAGCAAGATCAAATTAGGAACAGCAAGACCACCACCAACCAAAACAAAGAAAAATGGAAAAAAAAAATCTAAGGAGGAAAAAAATCCTACCTCCATCCCATTTTTTAATTTGCATATCTTTATTCTCAATACTTAACCTCAATGGCAGGCTTTTTCAAATTTCTTCTCCGTCGTTTTTTAAACCCAAATAAGCCTCATGATACTTTGACCTCAGATGCTGAAGTGTCAGGAGCAGAGCAGGGGATCGAGAGGTGATGGTCATGATTCTGGGCGACCCTGATTTGCCACAAATGAATCAACACAAGACTTTTCCAGGCTTGGTCAGGAAATGAACACGCTCTGTGGGGTCGGAAAGTGCGCAGGGAATAAAGAACCAGACTCTATATTGCCTCAGTCCCTTCCCTCCCTCACCTCTCTTTGTCTGTTTCCTTTTAACATGCCAGTGGTCAAAGTGAATAATGATGTATTTTTGTTGTTGTTTAAGAGAAGCCCTTGAAAGCCATTCTGAGACTGGGGTCCACAAATCTAATCTTTGTTTGATTCTGTGTTTAGTGGGGATTCAAATCCCAACTTAATTTAATCTTTTGACTTATCCTGCAGGTACTGCTGATTATATCCCATTGCCACCAGTAATAGGATTGCAGGGACAGAATCTTGCTATTAGCACTTGGAGAAACAAAAGTGGAACAGAAACTGTCGCTGGCATTAGTCAATGAAACCCACTGTAAATGAATGACTGCTTCTCCCAACATTCTCCCCGCTGCCTCATTTTAATAAGCTATACCAAGGCTACACAGAAAAAGTTGCAGATTCCACTGATTTCCAGAAAACCTTGAATTTCACACAAAATGTGGAACCTGTAATCCTATGGCCACAGCAATGTTAAAATAACCATCCCCTAATAACAGATCAGCTCTGGTAAGGATTTGTTAGTAATTTCAATTATCTGCTTATATGGTCATTTTTCTTAGGGTTTTACGATAGTTAGCAATTTTTCATCAGCATAGAAATAACGTATAGCCTCAAAAAATGGTCAAGATTCCCATCTGTGTAATTAGAGTCCACCTCTTGCTGGATGGGTAACCTTATACAAATTAACAACCTCTCTGTGGCTGAGTTTTCTCATCCCTGAAATGGGGATGGCGATACCACACATCTCATAGGATTCTTGAAGGATTAAATCAAATAATGTATGGGAAAGTCTTCAGGAAATGTGTTAGCACATACAAATTATATATGAAATATTACTGATATGACGAAGAAAGAAAGTATAGGAAAGCGAAAGAAAGAAAGAAAGAAAAAGAAAAGAGCATTCCCTGCCAAAGAGCTACGAGCTACCATTTTGTGTGTTTTCTTCCTCCGTTGAGATTCTCTGTCTTCCTTTACTAGGACGAAAGGGTGCACACCCTATGGGGGAGAGCAAAATCCAGTTGATCAGTCAACCTGAGAACAGATTCTCAAGCTCAGTAGTGATCATTAAAACACAGAGGTGTTGGATTTTCACTTAATACAGAGAGAAAACTACAATCGAACCTCTGTGAGGTTTGTTCTTCAGATCACCCAAGGGACTGTCACAAACTGTTCAACTTAAGGAGGTGGTCACCATCAGGAACTAGGCCTACTGTATTGATACGCACGTGTGACGCCTGTCTGGCCTATGAAAATTAGGTCAACTTAAGGAGGTGGCCGGTGTAGGGAGGTGGTCAGCTATGGAGGTTCTACTGTATTTTAATGTTCATTGTTGTTGAGGGAAGGTAGGGTGGTGGAAATAAACATGTGGGGTCTTCATGGCAAGTAGCAGTGATGTATTTGGGCTGATTTTAGCAAGAAGGTAATTTATTATAATGTTATTGGTCTAGCCATAGCCTTTCTGGGAAAGCTGGAGAATTAAGTCCAGGGCCCGCAGCCCTGCACATGGTGTTAGGTGACGTGCAGAATTGGTACCACACCAGGGGCTGCCACGGGCTTGCTCATACCCCTTGCTATGAACATGGGTGCCGCCTGGGTCTCCCTCAGAGTGTTCCTCTAGGAATCTGATTAGAACCCCACAACTCCCAGGGAGATGTCCCCGCAGTCTCTGCTTCCCATTCCGGTTCCCATTCTAATTTGGAGCAGCCCTGGGCATCTCACTGGAGAGAACCTGGGTGATGTCTCTCTCCACTTTAAGGCAGCCAGGAGAAGTGAGCAGAGGACAGCTTCAACAGTTACTGGGGGAGATGACCTCAACCTTGAAACTACAGGGATTCCTTAAACAAAGAAAGAGGTTTAAGGTATCAAAAAAAAAAAACCCATCTGTAAGTACTGCTTAAGGATGTCATCTTATTTGACCTATGAGAGTATAAAGTGGTTTATTCTTTAGCTGAAAGCAATTTCGCAATATGCTCCAAGAGGCTTAAAATCATTCATATCCTTAGACTTTATAATAATACTACCTCTGGTAGGTTAGCTAAAGGAATTTGTCAGAGAAGCAAATACTTATGTACAAAGATATTAAACAAAGCTTTATATATTGTTCTAAAAAAATGGACAACACACTATTTTAAAATTAAGGGATGATTTAACTGTGTTAGGTCTGTAATTTTGAACATTATTTGAACTATAATGTTAAAGAAAAAGTGGGAGCCATGAAAAGTGTCATTTATAATGTTAGCGTGAGCTAGATGCCGTTTTAAGAGGTTTGCGTGACCTACCTTATCAAATCCTCCAAACAATTCTGTAAACCATAAAAGTTAAGTGCCATTTCTAAAGGGAATGTAAGTAGATTGTCTCAAGAGAAGAAGAAACGGAGGAGAAGGGGGGTATTGGAAGTTTCTGGTTGACAGCCTACATGTTTTTAAGGTGGTAGATACATCTCTCTTGTGTTTTAGAACCTTCACCAAGTGTGACTTTTGTTTTAGCCACTGAAAGTAGAATGCTGCTAATCGCTGCAATGAGAACTGACATGTCTGGGCTCCCCTTTGGAGCTGGATTCCCGTCTCATAGGCCAAACAGATAATTTGTGTTTCAATCCTTAGCCTCACTCCTGTGCATTCATCACCCTTTACAAAAATTTATGATTATTTGATTTTATTAAAATAAATGTTTTTATTTTAGAATGGTTTTAGATTGAAAGAAAAATTGAACAGGCTGATATGTTAATCATGACGTGTCCTTAGGCCCCTCTGGGCTGTGGCCGCCTCCCAGACCTTCTTATTTTTGATGACCTTGGCAGTTTTGAAAAATACTCAAGTATTTTGTACAATGTTGCTCAGCTGGGATTTGGCTGATGTTTTTCTCAGGATTATACCGGAGTTAGGAATTTGGGGGAAGAAACCAAAGAAGTAAAGTAGCCTTGTCATCACACCACATCTGGGGTACACAACATCAGTGTGTCTTAGTACTATTAATATTTTCACCTGGCTGAGGCGACAGGCATTAGGTTTTCCCACTATAATGGCATTCTCTTTTCTCTTTTTCCATACTGTTCCCTTTGGAAGGAAATTACAATGAACAACCTGTGCTGTAGGCATGAGGGTTTATGCTCTGCCCTGTTGACAGTGGTGTATCTACATAAATTAGTACATAAATATTTGTCTATTTTCTCACATATATTTGTTTATTCACTCATTTATATCTTTAGAGACTCATAGGTATTTATTATGTACTTTGGGCTAACACTATTTTATTATTTTGTTTCTCATATTGTTAGCTTTTGAACACCAGTTAAGATAGTTAATAAAATCATGTCCAATTGGCTGAGGACTGTTGCTCACTCCTATAATCCTGGCACTCTGGGTGGCTGAGGCAAGGGGCTTGCTTGAGCTCAGGAGTTTGAGATCAGCCTATGCAAGAGTGAGACCCTATCTCTACTAAAAATGGAAACACTAGTCCCAGCTACTCGGGAGGCTGAGGCAGGAGGATTACTTGAGCCCAAGAGTTAGAGGTTGCTGTGAGCTATGAAGCTGTGGCACTCTACCCAGGGCAACAGAGTGAGATTCTGTCTCAAAAAAAAAAAATCGTGTCCAATCCTAACCTTGAAGCACCTGAAGACAGTTGAGTCAACACCCAACAAATATTTATTGAGCACCTACTGTGCCCATGACAATGAGACAGTTTTGGTTATCCTTAGTCCAAGACCAAGCCTTTGATGCCATCATGGAACCAATTTCCCCAAAGATAAGCTTCTGTGACCCTTCACCTAAAGTACAAGGGAGAGGCCTCTACCACACGCACATTCCCCAACTTGTTAGTGAGATGAAAACCTCTCCTCTAGTTTGCTGTCCAATGTCCTGACCCCATGTCCATTTCTTATCATCTTTCACACACTCCTGACTCACCTTCCCTCTTAGCATTGTCTCTTTGAATGATGTGCATTGTGTCGGGATCCCGCCCCCAGAGCAGGGTCCGCTAAGAACTGGGGAAAGTGGCAGTGACCGACTGAAGATATATAGAGTTAGAAACGATGGTGAAAAAAGAGACCTGAGACATAGAGTAGAATTAAAAGTGGGAGCTCAGGGGTCCACTGCCCATTTGTGGGATTCTGCAATGACTCTGAGTGTTTGCTCCACTCTGCTTTTATTGGAGTCTATTTGCCCAGAGGGTAAGATGAGGGAGGGAACAAAGACACCAGCATTTTCTTTGATTGAGCATATCAGCTCTTATTGTTATTCTTATTAACCTTAAGGGTGGCCTTGAGAAATCTGAAATCTGAGTCTTGTACTGGGAGAGCTTCCCACTTGAGATCATACAGACAGATTTCTAGGGAGGTGTTAAACTCCACTACTTCCCTGTGGAGTAAAATGCAACTGTCATTAATCTCCTCTGAGGAATCAGAGGGAAGAATTTTCCTCCCATCACCACCACAGAGGATCTTCCTCTGCAATAAGGGATATAAGCTCTTCTGCCCATATCTCAGGGCTCGAGCTACTCCCTTGATCTCTGCCCCAGGCAAATGCAAATCTCCACAATGGGTATCTGCTTTGTCTGTTTGCTAGGCAGGAAATGACGCAGTCAATGTATCTTTCTAGGTCTTTGCCATAGTCTCTTCTATGCCCATTTTTCCTCAGAGTGCCCACAGACCCAGCAGGGGTGTTTGTAAGCTGCATCCCCAACAGGCTAGAATTTCAGAAAAGGCAGGAAGTTTGCTAGCAATGGCTAGCTTAAATGTAAACTAGCCGACTTTTCTTTGTTCCAACTCACTCAGCTTACGTTTTAAATTTCCTGTTTTTCTGGGGGTGCTTTCCTTTACCTAAATGGGGTCTTCGGTCCCCATTCTTCCTGCACATTGGAAAGAGGAGTGTAATGCAGGAACCTCCTTATTGTCTAGCTCCTTCACTTCTGATTTACACGTACGGTACATATGTGTGTCCGTCCACCACCAGTTTTCTCACCTCCATTCCTGATACTCTTCCCATTGTCCTGGAAACGAACTCCACGAATCGTCCTATTTCTCTTCTTATGTTTGTCTTCTTCCATCATTTTCAACCAGCAAACATATCACCACACCACCTTCATTGTCGTTATCAATACCTAACATTTTTGGAAGACTTAACTATGTGCTAGGTATGGTGATAAGTACTTTATAAGCATATCATTTGATCCTAACATCAACCTGAGGATGTAGGGATTATCATTAGCCCTATTTTTCAAAAAAGAAAACAGGCTCTAAGAGATAAAGGAATTGATCAAGGTCATTTTGCTAGAAAGTGGCCGAGCTGGGATGAACATTAGAGCAGGGAGCTGTGGAGACTCTGGGATCTTCCCAGTGACTTGAAGGATTGCTTCCCCTGCCTCTTGCTCACCTTGTTCTTAGCAAAATATGAAACACATTTATTTCACTTAACTCTCCCCTCACCAGCCACAAACATACTAATCCATGCCTCTCCTTCAAAAAGTCAGTGTTCGAGTAAAATTAAAAATAACCATATTAAATCTTCAATCCCCTATGGAGGGATGGTAGTGGAGTCAGCAAGGTGAGCAAACAAACCTTATAATAAAAATGTGGATTATCCAAAATCCCTTGGCAGTAAGTTTTAAGCAGAGCTTGCAGGGAGGAATCAGTACACTTAACACACAAGTGATGACAAATATCTCAACAAAGGACATCCTCCTTGGGGGCAGGAGTGTGAGAGGTCAGAGCAGGAGGGAAATTGATCTCAAGTCCCCCAGATGACTGCAAAATTAAGAAAACAGGGCTTTGATTGTGGCCTCAAATGATTTTGATTTCTTTTCTTTCTCTCTCTCTTTCACTCTCTCTCTTTTAATGGACAAAAGAAGCCTTCTAACCAGCAAGGTAAATAGTTCATAGGTTATTTATTTTATCTCTATTCTTGGTTAAATTGAGTTCAAAATAATTAGATAACCCTGCAAAAGCTGTGACTGGTTCTGCTAATTCTACCTAATGATTTTCCCTCGTAGCTGCCCAGTGAAAGGGGTTATCTGTTAAAACAAGCTTTCAACTATTAATAGAGTGAAATTACAGCTTCAGCAGCTAACCCCAGGTAAAGTGGTTCTGGTACGGTATTACGACTCAAGGTTGGGGACCGGGTTACTCACTTCCCCCACATGACCTTTCTTTCTCACTCATACTTGACTGGTTCATACCCGACATAAGAGTTAACTTGCTCCCAACACCTTACACTATTTGTGGCCTTAATTGAGGGACCTAAACAAACAAATTAATCACCCTGGCCCATAAAAATGACAGAATTCATATGGTAGCATTCTTCATTCTCTCCAATTTGTTTTCCTGAAATCCCTGCAGCGATTTATTTGCTGAATATGCGAGTTTTTCCCCCTTATGAAAATTACAAATTGTTGTCAAGGTTAACGAGTTAATATTCTCATTCAATATTTATTTTACGGGGAGACGGAGGAAGCACGAATGTTCCTGTACTTCTTTCCACCGCAAAGTCTGGTTTCTTAATCAAAATGACAAGGACACTGTCCTTTGGATGATACTCTGAATCATCGAGACTAAAAAATGAGCTTTATTAATCAACAGGCCCTGATTAATTATTATAAAGTGCGGCTTCTACATTTCTGTACATTTTAATAATTCCTGCAGAAGGCTAACAATGTCCCCAGAGACTTGGAGTCTTGGGGTTTGAATTTTTCTAAGCCGTGTCACAATAAATAGTCAAGAGGACCAGTGTTCTCTCTCTAATCCACTTCTCTTCACACCAGCAACCCGGGGACAGCCCCCTTCCTCCTATTTCCAATCTATAATTCATCATTTGCATACAAAGTAAGAAGCCAGGAATCAGCGGTTTCATCAGTTTTCAAAATGCCAAGGGACAATGCGTGTGATTTATCGCAGGCCACATGATCTAGTTCACATCATCAGAATATTTCTGGGGAAAATGGCTCGACAGGATTTCTGGATGACACTGACCATGCCAAAGACTGATGGGAGGAAGCCCACAGGTCTGGGAAATCCCATGAGCAATAATACCCTGATGTCTTTTGTCAGACCCACCCAGCCCACGTTCTCATCCGCACACGGACATGACCTTGTCCTCCCAGGCTGTCGGGCATGCTCACATTTTTAAGGCTCTGGAGAAATCCTTTAGCTTATCACGCAGCAACTGCGAAAGCAATAGAAACACTGTCTTCTTTCTTCCTTCCTTCCTTCCCTCCTTTCTCCCTTCCCCTTCCCTTCCCTTCCCTTTCTCTCTCTCTCTCTCTCTCTCTCTCTCTCTCTCTCCCTCCCTCCCTCCCTCCCTCCCTTCCCCTTCCCTCCTTTCTTTCTTTTTTTTCTTTTTTGAGACAGAGTCTGACTCTGTCACCCTGGAGAGAGGACTGTGGTGTCATAGCTCACAGCAACCTCAACCTCTTGGGCTCCAGTGATTCTCTGGTCTCCTCCTGCTGAGTAGCTGGACTACAGGCTCCCACCACCACACCCAGCTACTTTAGAGATGGGGTCTCACTCTTGCTCAGGTTAGTCTTGAACTCCTGAGCTCAAGCAATCTACCCACCTCGGCCTCCCAGAATGCTAGGATTACAGGTGTGAGCCACTGCTCCTGGCTGATAGAAATATTCTCCATTGTGACTGAGGTTGTGGCCACACTGGGTAAATAAATTGGGAAAAATTCATAGGATCATATTCTTAAACTCTATGTACTTCACTGTATATAAATTCGACCCTGCCCCTGCTGTCTATATACACATACACGTAACTTTCATATGTGTAGCAGGTAAGAAGATAATTCAAATAGCAAGGTATATATGTGTGTAATGCAATAATAATGTAAAAATAATATATGTAATCTATAGGTGCATATACAAATGTGTATATTTATAGGTATGTAAACACAGATAAAAAAAACCATGTGTATGAATGTATATATAATGCCTATGTCCAGCTGGCTTCTGCTTCTTGTTCTCAAAATGGCTCTAAAACTCTCATGGACAGAAAGTTACTAAAACAAAAGGCAGAAGCTTCCCTGTCTGGGGCTCTCTTAGGGCTTACATGGTTCTACTACCTGCAAATCGCATAGGATAACTATGAGCTAGCAGATCCCTGTGGCCCCTGAGTGTTGGTGTCCCAGGACGAGGTTCTCTATTGTCTACATTAATCGGTGATGAGGCCATCTCCAAGAAGGGAATGTGCAGGCCTCTTACCCTGGCAGTTTCCAACCATGGTGTATCTATGTACAGTCTGTTGTGAAGTGGGTTGCAAGCTAATTGTTGCCAGTAACAAGGTACTGGAATCTGTAATGATCTAAAATATAATAATGAATCAGATTAGATGCAGGCTTATATCTGCCTAGATATGACTCAGGCCACCATATTCACAACAGGTTCAGGACCCTGTCAATATTCACGTCAGGCTTAAGAGACTCTGTTTTTGATGCTTAAATATATGGAAGGAAAAGTGTGGCTTTAAGTAGGGTCTACATAGGTGAGCCTGAAGCAATTTTGTGGATTTTCTTCAAACACAAAAAGCTTAGGAGTTATGGAAATTTTTCTATGCTATTAAGAATAGATGTGGTAGCAAGAGACAGAAAAATAAAAATAATCCTGTGGTCTGAACAAGGAAGATGCAGCTGTCACCTGCACAGATGACAATGTAGGGCCAGAAGAAAGCAGAGACAAGCCAGCAGATGAAGCATAAATAGATGATGCCAAAGACTACATCCTAGCCCCATCCCACATCTACTTCTGATTCTGATCCAAGCTCTGTGAACCTCTTCCGAGAAAGAGGAGAGGATCCTGAACTGAAATATTTTATTTCCATCATTTAATGTAATAGGAATTTGCATCAGTTATGAATTTGGCTCAGAAGAATATAATAGATAATCCATCTAACAATGACTTCCTAAGATAAAGAAGTACTTCCCTTTAAGTACTTCCCTTTATAAGCAAACCTTGTTGGTACACATTCTGGGGCTGGTACGGTAGGGCCAACATATCACCCAAAGCTCAGGCTTCTTTCTGTTCTTCCATCCTTAACATGAGACTTCTGACTTTAAGATCTCTCTGGAGTCCAATATGGCTGCAAAAGTGCCAGCCATTGCATTAGCATTTCAGGGAACAAAAATAAGAGAAGGAACAAAAGGGGTTGAACGTCTTATTTTAAACTTCTACATACTTACTTTTGCTTTCATCTCTTTGGCCAGAATGGATTACATGACCACTGCTGACTTCAAGTGTGGCTATGACACATCACCTTTTAGCTGGATGTCACCCTCAATAAAATTTGAATAGTAAACATAAAGGAAGCAAGCGGAGGATGGATATTGTGAAAGCAATTGGCAGTCTCCACCACTAGGCTTACGATAGAAACTGACTTCGAGAACATTAGAGATGTTATGTGTTTTCACCCGAAGGGTGTTTGTGGCTGAGATCTGCTCCAGCCTCCTCCTTGACAATGTCCTTCCTTAAGCAGGAGAGAAAAGGTGAAGTCACAGCCCACACACGTTTGAGGGTGACCCGTAGCCTTTCTTCTCTGTGGTGGAATCCTGGGAATGAGTATTACAATGTACCATTTGCAGTTACGGTGGCATGAATCACTTTCAACTTTAAGCTCTCAATAACATTCTTTTGAGAGTTCATCAAAGTCTAACTCACAGCTGAAAGATGACTCCATCAACCAATTTGTGTGTCACCATGGGAAAAAAAATTACCACGAACACCTGGCCTGCCTGTTCCTAAAAGATACCAAAGAGGAAGAAATGTGATTGATTCTACCCAACAATATTTCTGAAAGGCAGTTCCTCTCACTTCTCAAGTTAGGTCTTCTGTTATATTACAGTGGAGTCCTTGCAAAATATATGTGGCATTTCTTCCTGGTGCCCAAGCATTGGGAGGTCAGGAGCCACGCAGGTGCCCAGGTAAGAATTTTTGTGCCTTTTCTTACGCGTAATGAAGGTGTTAGCCCTTTTCCCCGTAAAGTTTGGTGGCAGCATCTCATGGCTCGGGGATCCAGGGCTCCCCAACCAGGCTTGCATTTTACCCCATAGAAGTACAAGTCCTAATCACAGATAGCAAGCAAATGAGATTATGATGTTAGCTTTCTCCAGAGATAACAGCAGTCCAGATCATAAAACTACCATATGGCAGATTTGGCAGCCTCTGCCGAGCGCCATGGATTAATTATCACATAGACAGACTCTGGTCCCATTTGCAAGCGCCTCGGGCCCCCTGTGGCAGGAATTGGCAACCTGGTGAAGGCGAGAGGCTGTATTATGTTTGGCAGGGACACGATGTGACCTTACTGTGGCCAGTTCTGTCATCTCTTAACATTTTGCTCATGATTAAGTTTATCATTTCAAATAAACACAAAATGTCAGGTCTCTGGGTCTACTTAACATGGCGAGCCAAAATAGACCTCTCTTTGATTTAAAAGGGTCCAGGCCAAGGGAACGATCTGATTAGCTCTCCCATCTGACTTTCATTAGAGCTATCGGATAATACAGTGGGGCAAAATCCTTGTCTTGATTGGCTGGTTGCCACAAACGAAACTCACAGGGTATCTACCCGCCACGCTTCCTGAACATCTCCTGGTTATTAACTCAACAGCAGTGGTTACTGGGTTGATCCTCCTGGAGTTTTGCCCTTCAGCTTGGCACCTACTGGCCCTGAATCAATTCCTTCCACATTTATCCTAGTTCTCCATCAGTTGAGGATGCCTGCCCTTCCCAGATTTTCCTTCTGTTCCAACTCTCACTGATAAGGACTGGTCGAAGAGCTAATCAAGCTCTCCCCATCTGGGGGAGATGCCTTGCTCCGCCTGGACCCTAGATAGGGAATGTTGGAATGGTTTACATTTCCAGCAAAGCCTTTCCTCACGCAGCTGGAAACCCCCCAGTAGAAGGAGGGAAATGCTGGTGTGTCACTTAGCTCTAAAGATGTTGCTGCAGGAGAGACACAACTAGCTTGGATTTGATTTTAAAGTGCTGGACGCTTCCATCAGCTCTGCCTTCAGCCTTGTCTCTGGTTTGCTTTATGATTACCCCAAGCATAATTGTTTGAGTCAGCCTCATGTAACTGCAGATTTTAGGCAACCGTGGTTTCTAAACTAGAGCAGAAGTCAAAGTTTCAGCTTGCTCTGAGATCATTCATTCCTTTATTTATTCAATAAACACAAAAATGTCTGGTCTGGCCCATGGTCTACTCATTAATTTATCATCCAGATCACCCCCTCCCCCCGCCACCTTTGTCTTCCAGCTAAACAGACCTTCTCGTAGTGATTTGAACAAGCAAAGGTCCTTCCTCAGATTCTTCTGCCATGTTCCCCAATTAAACAACCTGTTCCCCCACTGCATTCAACCAGCACTTGCCTATTTGACTTTTTCCCATCGTTCACATCAGTGTCCCAGTGTCTCTTCCTCAGCAAAATAAATCAGGAAACCCCATGAGATGCCTTCACCACTAGAAGGAGAAACAAAAAATAAAGAATGATCTGTTATATTTAATACATGACTAGCATGATGATTTGTTAAGTACCCACCTTTCTTGCTAGCGTGAAGGCTCCAGCAAAGTCACGTCTCTATTTTGATCAGAGCTGGTCCTCAATGCCTCGTGTCTCACACAAAGCGGTGCTCAACAAATATTTGTTTATCGATTAACCAAGGATTCAACCTGTGTTGCTAAGAGGGTTGCTCCCGAGATGATGAGAAAAATGCTCCCAAAGGAGCTCTCGGATGTAGTGTGAAGGGTAAACAAAGCAAGGCAATGTGGGGTGATCGAAGTCCTAACGGATTACAGTACTGCAGCGGGGTAAACCGTGAATGTTAAAATCTGTACATTTTCAACACTATTTGCCACGTTTCTATAGCTCTCATGAACATTCTCAAGGGGGAGTTAGACATAGACTAGGACAAAATGTTTGCAATTTACTGACTTGTAGAACAAATAATGCCCCCCAAAACAAAGTTCTTTTGATTTTCAAGGTCCAGGCTTTGTGGAGAGGAGAATAAAATAGAGAGAAAGAGAGAGAGAAAGGCAGGGGAGTGGAGGGAGAGATTTTATGTGAATTTCAAGTACGAATGTGAGAGCTTGAAGGACTGGGGCAAACACGGTGGTTCATAAGTAAATCCCCCTAATAGGAGCAGATATATGATGATGCTTATTCTCATTTGAAAAGGAAACTTTATGAATTGAGCTGCAATGAACAATCTCGTGCAAATATCTTTGTTGCAAAGTGATTTTTGGTCTTTTGGATATACACCTAGTAGAGGAATTGCAGGATCAAAGGGCAGGTCTACATTTAGATCCCTCTGTGTTCTCCAAACTTCCTTCCAAAAGGAACGTACTAGCTTGCATTCCCACCAGCAGTGCAGAAGTGTTCCTTTTTCTCCACATCCACGCCAACATCTATAGTTTTGGGATTTTGTGATATGGGCTACTCTTACTGAAGTTAGATGAAATCTCAAGGTGGTTTTGGTTTGCATTTCTCTGATGATTAAAGATGATGAGCATTTTTTCCATGTGTCTGTAGACCATACGCCTGTCTTCTTCGGAGAAGCGTCTGTTCGTATCTTTTGCCCACAATGAAATGGGATCACTTATTCTTTTCTTATTAATAAGTTTGAGTTCTGTATGGATTCTGGTTATTAGACCTTTGTCAGAAACATAACCTGTAAATATCTTGTCTCATTCTGAGGGCTGTCTACCTGCTTTACTTTGTGTTCTTGGCAGTACAGAAACCAAGTCATGGAAGAAGCCCATGTGTCCATTGACCCATGAATGGATTAATAAATTGTGGCGTATGTATACCATGGAATACTATGCAGCATTAAAAAAAGATGGAGACTTTACCTCTTTTATGTTTACATGGATAGAGCTGGAAAATATTCTTAATAAAGTATCTCAGGAATGGAAAAAAATATATATCCAAAGTACTCAGTACTATTATGAAACCAATTTATAATCACTCACACTTTCATATGAAAGATGAATCACAACTATAGCCCAGGATGAAGAAGGAAAGGGGAGGGGAATGGGATGGGAAGGGGGTGATTTGATAGAGGGACGGTAAATGGTGGGACCACACCTATGAAGTGTACTGCAAGGGTACGAGTCAAATCTATCAAATATAGAACACAAATGTCTTAACACATCGATTAAGTAAATGCAGTGAAAGATATGTTAATTAGTTGGATGTAAACACTCCAATTTGTACAAAAAAATCAGCACATTGAATCCCACAAAGGCAAAAACGTATTCATGATCTATGTAGAGATGACTTAATAAAAGGAAAAAAATGAAAAGGAAATTTTAAAAAATATGACAGTGGGAGAAAGAGAAGTTTTTGGTAAGACTAAAGCCATTGGTGGATGGTCAAGAAGAAGCTCTTTCTTCTCTTTTTCTCTTCATGGGAGCAGTATTTGGCTGTGGGAGTTGGGTATGATAGAAGGACCCAGGTAGGTCTGGGATAATCTCACGTCAAGAAGACTTGTTCCGCACTTCCTGTGCTCTATTCCAGTCAGCCGGAAGCCTCGTAGAGAAGCTCCTCCCTCCCTCAGCCTGCTACAGCAGCAAAATGGCACCAGAGAAACATGGCACCCAAGAAGCCTTCTGGAAAGGCCTCAGGAATATCTCGGAGAAGCTTGAACCATACTGACATTAAATCCAAAGTGACTAAAGTGTTGAGATTAAGAATTTTCAGCCACTAAAAAAAAAAAGAATTTTCAGCCACTAGTGGAAATAAATACCCTTGAGTTAACATTTTAGTTTAGTTGTAGGAAAATAAATCTATCCTATCTGTAGCACAGAACCTGAGACTGTCAACATTTGAACCCAATCCAGCCCAGGTGCCATGAGGACTAGAGGAAGGAGCAACTGTATTTGTGTGTGGGAGAAGAGAAGGAAGACTTCTGCATTGGGTCATGAAACGTAGGTAGGAGTGGGCCAGCTGAAGGTGGTGGTGGGGAGTGAATTCCAGGCAGAAGGAACAGCCAGTGTTCAGAAAAAGACGGGGAGATCATAGCCCAGTTGGCAAAGGGAAAGAGGAACAGGGTAGCCGAGAAGATGGAAAATTAGGGCAAATAAAAGCTAAGGAGACTAGACTCAATCCTGTAGCCTTTGCAAAAGGAAGATTCTAAGATAGGGAAGAAATTTTCAGACTTTTAAGAGTTTTACTCTCATGTCAACATCATAGAGGGTCTCAATCCTACTGGGACATCACCATATCTTAGGGAGGTTCTGGAAAACACAAAGCTCTACTCCAGAGATGCTGATTCAATTGGTCTGAGGTAAGGCCTCTAATGTCAGAGGACTGATATCATTAAGAGCTTCCCAAGTGAGTGATAATGTAGCCATAGCTGAGAGCCAGCAGGATAGCAGCATGGGGAGCAACAAAGATGGTATTACAGGAGACAACCAGGGCTGGAAGGGATGCCTGGGAGAAAGAGTCTGCGCAAAGTTCATGAGGACTGTCAATGCCCAAAGTGAAACAGGAGTCAAGTTCCAAGAGGGCTTCCATCCCCTGGTTTGGCATTCTCAATGGTCCTCATCTCCCTGGATTAAAAACCAAAGATACACCTGGTAAAATCTCTGTAGAGTTTAGATGTTATCAGTCAGCTTGGATATTAAAGCCAGCTTCTGTCTCTGGCCCTAGCATTTTGCAATTTCTCTTGCACCTTCCAGAGAACTCACTGGCATGCTAGATTCCTGACCGCTTAAGCTCTCCGGAATGGTGACCTCTGGTACCTTAAGGATGACAATTCCCTAAAATCTCAAATGTCCTGTAAGGCGAAATGCGCTTCCTCCCCATCCCTCACAGAAGCCAACCTGACTCGTCTCAATAACTTTCACTTTGTGTTAGGACTTAATCCGTTTGCTTTGCATATTGCTGAAGAAGTAACAAACTCCACAGAGAACCAGGTGTATTTGAATCACCATACTCAGAACCTATTACAACAGCTAGAACATAGTAGGTGCTCAATAAAAATTTGTTAAATGAAGTAAAGCCTGCTAGGTTTTATGACGTCACTCCACAGGTGTCCCCTCAGGACATAGTCCCCTGGAAACTGACTCATTTCATTCTACATTATTTAAATCTCACCTTCTTTCTGTCATTTCTATTTTTCAGTATTTCATTTTTTTTCTTTTTTCCTCCCTCCTTTTATCACTTCTTTCCTTCCTTCCAGCAAATATTTATCAAGTTCCTGTACACCAGACAATATGTTATGAAACAGATCAGGTGGCGAGACTACAAGTATGAGTAACATAGTGCCACCCTCCAGGTAGTAGGTCATCTATTAGAGGAGACAGCTGTATCATCAAGCAATTACAGCACAATGTGGTAGAAAGAATGTGCAGCGGAAACTATGGGAGCCCAAGGAAGGGAGCATCGCCTCTTGGCATGGGGCAGTTAACAAAGAAAATCCCAGAGAGGGTGATAATTGAGTTGGAGTCTAGATCAGGGCTTCTCAACCTTGGCCCTGTTAACATTGTGAACTGGATAATTGTCCGTGGGGAGAAGGGGATGCCATGAGTATTGTCAGGTGTTCAGCTTCTACCACCTAAAGGCCAAGAGCGTCTCTTCTGCCCATTAGGTGAAGCAAATGAAAATATTTCCAGACATTGTCAAAGTTTCCTGGGAGACATAATCATCCCCAGTTTTGAGCCACTGAGCTCTCAAATACTATGAGCTCAAGTCATGGGTTAGAGGGGAAGGTAGAGGGTACATACGCGCACAGCAGTGCCAAGGACATAGAGCGCTCCACAATTCTTAATTCTACTTCACACACACCAAGGAGCTGACGATGGCAGGAATTCACAGATCTGCTGCTCTGCCTGAGCACTGAGTGAGGGGCTTTTATGCTCAGACCTCAAAATTCACTGCTGGAGAATTTAGGGAGATCCCTTCACAGCTTAATTATACGGAGAGTCATCTAGAGCAGGAGGGGAGCTGAGCAACTTCTCTGGAGGATGGTTTGGCTTTATTGTTCCAAGTTTAAATGCACATAGTCTTTTTTTTTTTTTTTAACAAAAAGCATAAACCTTTATTGAAGTTAATTCTTAAGTCAAAGCCCAGTATTTCACATGCCTGTGACACAGTATGTATCGCAACTCTTGAGATGATGATGATGCTAATGATGATGGTGAGGATAATTTCTGTTAACAACGTTAAAATGCTTACTCCCTGCCAGCAGGAGTACAGAGCATAGTATATGCATTATCTTTTTTTTTTTTTAAATACATGTATTTTATTATTCTTCATTACATTATTTCCCCCTCCCCACCCCTCCGTGGTAAAACAGAATTGATTTACAGAAAAGAATACAGAAAACACCAAAGCTCCTGGTAGAGGGTGAGATATCAAGTGGGGAGAGAGAAGCTCTCTCCGTTCCTCTCCCGGTCTTTCCCCGTCTCCTCCTCTAGTCCTTTAGCCTCAGGGTATATATAGGTGTATGGGTTCCCTGGCCAGGAAACGAATGAATTCCGCCGGGGGCAAGGTGAATGAGTGTATCAATGAATGGACACAGTCCATCCATGGAATTCAGGCCTAGGAAATTCACAAGAAACTGACCTAGGCATAATTTCCTAAGTACTCTTATAGTCAGGTTTGTATACGATTGATTCATCATGGATGGTCTTTTAAAATGTCCATTTCTTTCAAAAGCCATTTTTTGCTACTGGGGACTTAACCAAATATTCCACAATGTCCATCATTTTTCAGTGCATTGCTCTGGGAAAGTAGTTGACATATTATTCCCAATTTTTCTTATTAAAATCATTGGTATCTGGGTCATCAAAAATATGCTACCAAAAGCCTGGAGCAACTGCTTAGCATTAAAATTATTCAATGAGTTCCCTCCACCCTCCCAAGTAGTGCAACCTATAACTCAATATATCTCATATCTCAGCTGTGTGGTCATGTGTCTAAAGCTCCAAAGAAATGAAGGAAAGTTTTAAGAAAAATTAGGCAAAATGCCTGGAAGCTTAGATTATTCTCATTTGATTTTTCAAAATGGCAATCTGCTATTTGAACAGGGAAAGAAATGGGCACCAGATTGAACATAATTGTAGAGTTCATTTGAATCTTGTTTCAGCATAATTTACTCATTAAATTTTACCCCTGTTGATCTTCATGTTAAACCCCTTTTACCTGTTGCTATTTATATTTCATTGCTATTGCTTGAAAATGTAGCAGTGGACTACTGGCAATTCATTTCTGATTTTTTTTTTTTTTTTTTGCAGCTGAAATAAGCAGAGTTTTAAGAACAGAGGTCCTATGACAGAAGAGCATTAAAACAGAGAAACCATTTTATCTCCTCCAAAAATAAAGTAGAGGCTATCCATAAAAGTAGGTTTTTCAGAATATATTTATTAATATCAGAACCATATATTAAAAAATTTTAGGAATAAGGTACAATCTAAGATTGACTACAGTTCCAATACAGTTTAGCTATAATTCACTTGTCTAAGTATGCTAAGTATGTGCTCTTTGTACAGTTCTAATTGCATTCTCATTTGTTATTTGATTTGAATAATACATTATCATAATATAAAAATTATAGAATATAAGGTTAAGCAACTTTGATTTGCTAATGACAAAATAATTGAGCATATCTAGCTTTAGGCTATGAAATTTATGAGTGACTGCACCACATTATACTTGTTTTATGAATTCTCCTGAAAGTAAGCAATTTTTGATACAGCTCACTTGCATTTTTCAAATTAACCTGATGTAATTAATCGCATGACAAGTTATTGATTATTTTCAACAGGAGGTGTAGCAATCTAAGATTGCAATGAATGCCAATGACTTATATTGATATTTGCTTTGTTTCCTCAGAAGTGAATTTGATGGTTAAAATATCATTTTAAGAAAATCAATAATTCTGAAACACGTGGAAGTTATATCTATTCTTTCCCTTACATATCCTTCATCTCTTGCCTTATGTTAGAAATAAGTTTGTCTGCCTTAAAACCTGCATGGACTGCTCCCTAGCCGTCTCCATTGTGTCTGGCTTTAAAGAACACGTGTTAAAATTATGCAGAATTCGGAAGGTTCTGTTACAACTGAAAGTTTTAATCTCACTATGTAAAAATGTTGAATTAAATAAAACTTTTTATAATTTGGGACCATGCAATAGACATGTTTTATAAGAGTTATAAAGCAATGATCCCAACTTATAAAGAGATTTATTGCCTCCAGTATTGCTGATTTAAGATATCTATTTCCTGTTTTTTTTTTGTTTGTTTGTTTGTTTTTTTGTAGAGACAGAGTCTCACTTTATCACCCGTGCTAGAGTGCTGTGGCATCACAGCTCACAGCAACCTCCAACTCCTGGGCTTAGGTGGTTCTCTTACCTCAGCTTCCTGAATAGATGGGACTAAAGGGCGCCTGCCACAATGCTCACCTATATTTTGTTGCAATTTGGCTGGGGCAGGGTTCGAACCCACTACCCTTGGTATATGGGGCTGTCACCCTACCCACTGAGACACTGGCACCACCCTACGATACCTATTTTATTAATAATTTCATAATTGCTGTAGTATATTTCTGTTGGATATACTTTGGGAAAACTCTCTCTCTTTTCTCTCTCCTTTTTCTCTCTCCCATCCCTTCTCTTTGATTAGGGTGTTAAAATTTTACTTCTTTACCTCAATGGTCAGGAAGTAGAGAGGGAAGATTTAAAACACTCCTAAAAACCTAAATATTCAATTAAAAGTATTGGCCTGTACCAAATATTGCCAACATAGAATTAATGATATGACCTGTTATGGGAGTTCTTTAAATTAGTTTCTTTTCCACATATTTATATTGAAGATGTTTGCAAACAGCAACATGGCATTAAATCTCAAAAGGGGTTTAAAAATTACAATTACGTGGATAAGGATGTTTACCTTATGCCTTTTGGTGCATCATAGTCCTTTTTCAGACAGTCATAAATAATTGAGTTTAAATTAAGATTTATTGAAGTTCAAATACTGAAGTTTCTTATTTCCACTTTGGATTTTTATGATGACAATGTGTAAAGAGACTAATTAGTATATGTTTTTCATATGGACTACATAGATTTTTGTGAAGTCCAGGCTCACCAAGACAACCTGCTTAAACTTTGGCAGCTTTTCAATGCAGAGTTTAAGAAACCTATAGTATTAGCTATAAAACTAATGGATATACAATGACACATAGATAGTTTCTTAAAA
This sequence comes from Perodicticus potto, assembly GCA_963574655.1. NCBI lineage: Eukaryota > Metazoa > Chordata > Mammalia > Primates > Lorisidae > Perodicticus > Perodicticus potto. The sequence goes on from CAUYRH010072895.1 coordinate 48,364, forward strand.
CTCTCATTGAGTGTTCTTTATTAGTCAAAGACAATAAGTTAAAATTAGGCTCCTTAGATCTTATCATATAATTAGTATAAAAGACTAATTTGAATACTTATCATTTAAGATATGTAATAATACCTTTAGTCATCTACCTATGTAGATGTTTTATAAAAACTTAAAAGTTTTGTACAAAAAAGCTCAAAATGTAAAAGTAAAGCCTCCTTACTCTCCTGCTTTCCTGAAAACAAAACAAAACTTCTTCCCTCTGAAATAGAATAAAGTGAGACCGAAAAGCTATAATCTTCAAATTTCATCTTACAAAATAAATTGTTAAAAAAATTTAAATTGCTGATATGTTTGAAAGCTCTCTTAAAGAAACAAAATTTCTGCCCATAAATTAATTCAATCATTTATTAATGATATCATTTTCTTACACAGCACTATTCATAAATGATCACAGTCTAACAGACAGCAAAGCAAAATGTTTTATAATATTGAGAAACTTGTTTGGCAAATGCAATTGTGGTGGACGTGTCAGTGTGCGATTTTGGGTTTTTGCTTTTCCAGCAGTGCTAGAAATAATAAGTATGGAAGAGACCTGATTTACACTTACAGCTTAAAAGAGGTCCCTTCCATCCTCTCCACAGAATTACAAATAAGAAATAATTGCCTATTGTTTACCACTCAAATGTTATGATGATTTGTCTTTGAGGAAAGCAGATTGATGCAATACATTTTAGAATAATGTTCACTTGTTGGCATAGGGGGGCAAAGGAATAAGATAAAGCAGGAGCATGTGAGTAGTTGAAAACTATTCTCTGTTTTCTAGCTCTTGAGTCAGATAATGTGTTAACTAGAGTTTATTTTATAGTTATGAGAATAATTTACATTTCAAACATTTTTGTATGTATAAAATATTGTAGAAATTATAAAAAAAACAAAAAGCAAAGGGAGCTTTTAACTATTAAAAGGAACACAATGAATAATTGTTATTTTATATATAAATTTTCAATAAGCTTATTTCTGTGATATATACGTCCCTATCACATATGTTAAATATACACATACATATGTTAATAAATGTGCATATTTCACATTCAAGATCATTAGAGACTAGTTTTCAAAGAATAAAATTGAATAAAACTTCACTTAATCAGCTTAAAAACCAATTGATTTTATTAATGAAAGTTCTAAACATATTAATGATTTCTGATATGTTGTGTATATATATGTATATATACACACACAAGGTCATGTAAGCAATATCTGTTTATGTATGTATTTTTCAAGTATTCTTTTTCATGTGTTTAAATTAAATGACAATATAAACATGTGTGGGAAAGATATGCATGTAAGTGCCCACAGATAAACTTTTTATCCTAAATAATTTTTCATTGAGAGACCACATAACCTTGAAATATTATTTAGTGAAGTGTATTATTTAATAAATATTACCTTAAGGTACTGTAAGATCATGAAGATTTATTGAACTATTTTAAGTTGAAAATTAATTTCAGTAAATTTTCATAGCATTTTAATCATATATTGAATATATATTTAGATGTTAATTAAAATAATATTAACTAACCATACTATATGTGTATTTGACATATGAAAATTGTACCCTATAATTACCGTCCTTGTAATAATATAATTGACAAAGGGTGAAGACCAACAAAAACTTTTTCTTAGAGTTTTTATTACATTTTGACATCTCATCACTTAATATAGTGGAATGGCATTCCTTATGACATTTACATATTGCATTCAGAAACTTAAAGTCCATTATAGAACGATAGGTATTAACTTAACTCATAAAATTATGCTAATTCAAGTCAAGTCTCTTTTTTTTTCCCAATAAAGAAAAATGTTGAAAAAGGATGAAAAATCCATGGGTATGTGTTTCCTGTATTGTCAGTATCACCTGTTTTTATTCTAAGTCAAATGCTTTATTCCTGACACACTCAAGATTTAGCTTTGCTTTTCCTGTTTCAGCATCTTGAAACAAAAAACAAAGGGTGAACTTTCATATTAAAAAATGTCTCATGTATATTTTTGTCAACTAAAATAATTTTAGGATATAAAAATTTTAAGAAATTTATTAAATATTGTCACTCACTATTTTTTTTTATAATTCTAGGTAACTTTCAGATGAATGAATTGGGTGCATTTGAAGTAGGCTTGTTTTAAAGTGAGCATATAAATATATTTTGATCTTTCTCTCATAAATAATGCTCTTTTCCCTTAAAGTTTTCTCTAGGCTTTAAATTTTATGGTCACCCTCACATACATATACACCTTATTTAAATTTACCAAAATAGGTTCCCGCAATAAAAAGTAAGAACCAATGAGAAAACATTTTGCTTTAATCTGTTTAAATTTACATTAGCATTTGACAGTTTTCTAGTACATTTATTTTAATGTAATTGAGGGTGTGCCTGGTGGATTATGGGTAACCAATTTATACTATCCATTCCCAGGAGACGGGACTGAAACGTGATCACATACAACTTTAAAAATAAAAATCTCTTTTTCATAGTCTGTTTGATCAATATATTCCTTAGCTTCTCCCCATGTGAAACTTATTATGTATTCAGATATTCCTTCCATATCCTTCACTCCTGACCTCTTCAGTACTTATTTGTGAGTAAATGTCTATTTCAGTTTTAGTTGTTACTGTGGCATCTATGAAGCAACTATATCTAATTTGACATTCTGTGCAAGTAATATGAACTCTAAACACTAGAATAACCATTATTTAAAAAATAAATTTTTGTTGCCAATACACTTGAGTTCTCTGTATATTCTGGTTGCAGTAGGAGTTTTTAAGAAGGACCTTGACTGCTTGAATGTGAGCTGTATTTATTGGCTTCCAAACAGTGCAGAAAGGGGAAAAACAGTAGAAAAACCTGGCAGACAGTACCTTAACCAAGTAATAAATATTAATACCACCATCAATAAATTATCTTGGGTCTGGCATGGTGGCTTACACCTGTAATTATAGCACTTTGAAAGGCTGAGGCAGGAGGATCACTTGATTATTTTAATACCAGACTGGGCAATATAAAGACCCCCATCTCTACAAAATAAATAGATAAATAAATAAATAAACAAACCGGGTGTGGTGGCATGGACCTATAGTTCCAGCTACTCAGGGGGCTAAGCCAAGAAGATTGACTAAACCCAGGAGTTTGAGGTTGAAGATAGCTTTGAAGACGCCACTGCACTTGTCAGGATTTGGCAACAGAAATCCTGTCTCAAAAAAAAGCATGTTGGTATTATGTTCCTTCCAATATGATGGGATGAGAAAGATACTTCTCCTTCATAATATGCATTCCAAATATACATACCTCCAGTCCACCAGCCACCAAAAAATAAATAAATAAATAATAAAAAACCAGACAAACTGGACTTGTAGGGTATTCTACAAAATGCCTAGCTAGTATACCTTCAAACTTTCAAAGTCATGGGAAACAAGAAAAATCTGAGACACTGTCACAGACCAGAAGAGATCAAAGAGACATGATATTTAAATGTAATGGGGCATTCTGAAAGGGAACAAGAAATTGGACATTAGTAGAAAAACTGGTGAAATCAGAATAGTCTGGAATTTAGTTATTAGTATTTTACCAATTTTGGTTCCTTAGTTGCAGTGAATTTACCATTGTGAGGTAAGATGTTAACCATACAGGAAACTGAGAAAAGGATATACGGGAATTCTATGTATTATATTTGCCATTTTTCTGTAATCTAAAATTATTTCAAAATTAATGTATATTAAAATTAAAAATAAAAGTAAATATTCTGATGAATTTAAAATAAAATTGTGAGATCAAATCAGTATTGAGTATCTACTTTCTAACTAGCCCTATAGGGAGCACTATATGAGAGCAGAAGGCATGGCCCCTACCTTCAAGTGGCTTATCAACTAACTGAAGAGATGCAGCCTTGACATGTGAAACAATGATGAGCAAACTTTGGTACACTTTGACTAACTCCAGACTGGGTGATACAGGCTGCAGGAGGTCAGAGGAAGATCATGGAGTGGCCGTAGATTGTTTCACACAGAGAGTGGACCTGGATGAGTAGGTTAGAATGATAACAGTATAGAGTGGGGATACTTGCAGATATAGAGAACAAAGTGAGAAAAAGCACTGAGGTTTTGAGCATGACGTGTTCATGGAAGAATAAAGGCAGCCTGATCTGATGTAGAGAAGAGGAGGGTGCATATTTTTAGAGAGGTAGATGGAACAGGACCTCATTATGCAGTACCTTGAAAATTAAGAAGTGGAGCAGGGGAAGGTTTAAAATTGGTCAAATAAACAAATAAGTGTTGGAGTTGTATTACTGTACATATTTCAACTCTGTGGATTTCAGCCTTTGGCCAAATTTATGTCTATGTTTGTTAATTTGTTAACAACTCTCTTGACATGTACATTTGATAAGACTATGCAGGGATGATGTTAACCTGTAAGAGGTATAAGTACAGCCATGCTCATTTTCTGGATTAAAAAGGCTTTTTTTAGCTAAATGAAATACCAATTCTGAATAATCTTATGTATCCATCTCTTTCTTACCTAGAAATTGTCTATGTCTATACTGTTTTCCAGAGTTAGAAGGAGCTTCATTCCCTCTGAATGATAAGAGGGACTTTCTTGTTTCTTCATTTAAGAGCAGTGAATCATACTCAGATCATTTTGTCCTTTTGAAAGATTGTTGCACAGTTTTTTTTTTTTTTTTTTTAAGTAATGAGTATAAGAAAAGAACAGGAAGAGTCTGATGCCTTCGCACTTTGTTATCTGTTTCTTTGAAAATTTAAAATACAAAATTTATATCTTTCACACTAATTTAAGACTATTAAATGACTGATCTCTTGACAAACGGGAGGCATAGACTGCATTGTTCTCTAGACAAAATCCTAAAACAATCTTTACTGTCTCCCTCACCTGCTTCTCTCCAAAGTCCCTACCTTCACTCCAAATATGCATACTGTGTACTCTTTCTGTAAAGACTAAAATAGCAAGTAAGTAATGGTAGAGTTTCACTTATCAAGAAGATTTTCATTTAGGGGTATGATACTCCCACATTATTTTCTTATTTCACAATCTTACCTGGATCTACATGTTAATCCATCTCTGAAGGAATGGGAGATAGACTAAAATTCCTTCTGACTCTAGAAAGAGACATGGACAGGTAACAGCTCCAAATAAGAAAGGGCAGGATAGATAAGGTTATACACAACTGATATTTCGCTGTCAAGACGAGCTTTCTAAACCCAGAAACAAGGCATGACTATATTTTCCCTACTGTGACCACCTGAAGACATAACTCTTTGAGAAACTACCTTTAAATATCTACTTTCTTCCCTTTCCATGCTAGAATCTGTTTTTGAAATTACTTAGCTCTTAACATGTCTTTAGAAATGGTGCTTCAGATATGATTGTGTAGAAGTGCAACTAAATATGAATAAAAAAATAACAGTAGAGCTTTTATTTTTCTCTTATCAGCAGTAAAAGAGCAAATCTTAGATTGTGCTCTCATGCTGACATATCTTGGAACACCTGTCAGGAGAACTCCAGAGAGCCAGCAGTGGAGGTGGACAATCCATAAGAAAATTCTTAAACACCTTAACCCAGACTTGGTGCTTGTTGTTAAAGAGATATGAATTACAGGTTTTACATGGCTGATTGTGACAAAACCGTGTTTGAAAATATTGCAAAACCTACAAACTAAAAATAATTATCTCTCGTGTGGTCTCCTAAGATTGAGCAAATGGAAGCCAGTGACTTAAGGAACCACAACAGTATTTGTTTAAAAATTCACACAAATCTCTCTGGTCACTAAAGGACTACACAGTGGCAATGTTTCATTGGTCCATTGTAAAACAGATTAACTGGGATTTAAGATTTGATTTCCCTTTTATAATCCATCCCCTTTTAGATGTATTTTTAAGGGAACTAGTGAAAGATTGGACAGGTAAACAAGTGAAAGAGTGAACAAATGCTTTTTGTTCACTCCTTCTCCTCCCCTCTGTTACATCTCTAGGCACAGCCTAGGAAAAGGCAGACTCATTGCTTTCCTGAAAAGCAGTGATTCTTTCTAGAGCAACACTTGAAATAACCAGAACCAACCAGAGGTGGGCTTGTGTATCTGAAATTCTCCTTGAGGAAGTTGACTGGGTCACAAGTTATAACCTGTTTTAAAAAGACACAGTACAAATCTACACTAATTTGTAGATTTCATTTATGTGTAAGAATTTAGTAGGAGAAATTATGAGCATACAGTTTGAAAATTTACAAATTTATTTTGTAATATTGTGCTTTCATTGTTCAAGTACAACAAGCTGTCACCTTTATGAATTCACTTTTTATAATTGGCCAATTATGATAAACTTTACTAAGCACATCTTCCTTTTACCCAAACTATAGATTGCATGGAATATAGATGGATGGAAAACCTAGCATTCGTTCTGTCCTTATTGAACGTAGTTTAGGTAGCATTGCTACTAACAATGAGTGCTTATTCTCTTTTCTTTCATTGGCTTTGTCGTTCACTTGACCCTTATCACCTTGTATTCTTGTCTAAGTTTCTTATTTAAATACCTTGCTGTAATTCAACTTTTAAATATATCTATGTCTAAATATATCTATATCTATGTCTAACCCTTCTAACTAGAAGGTAAGGAATTGATATTTTTCTTGAAATTTTTTAAAGAACTTAGTAATATAGGTGCCACTTAAGAGGCACCCAAGAAATATTATCAAGTACAATTTATGACAATCATTTTTTATTTCTGTGCATTATAGTCAGAATTTCTTTGTGTGTTTATTAAGTGCCAGTAAAGAAAATGTGTCAAAGATTGAGTATAAAACAAAGCAAAAACACCACCATGATGAAATGTTTCCTGGTAGGTGGGTACTTTCTTTCATGGAAGAGATCTCTTGTTTTCTCATTTATAGTATCATTAGTGAAGTTTTGTTTTTTCTTTGGCAATTGCAGCATTCACACTGGCACTTTCTACAACAGAAACAGTGTAAGTCTTCTTTCTTTAAAAGCAACCTGACTTTTCCGCATGACCGACAATAAGCGTACTGAGGCTTGTTGCAAGAAAGCAGGTGTTTCCAGGCAATTGTTCAATGGTCCTTCTCTGTGTCTTCTGAGGGCATAATGCTCTGAATCTCAAATCCCTGACATACATGTATAAATGGCTTAGCATTCTTTTGGTAGAGATGAAAGGTGTGGTTTACTCTTTGAAAAAGATTGATTTAATTCGTGGACATTGCCACTGTCCACTTGCAAATACATTTGTGTGCTGAAAAGTTTATCAGTAACTGTCTAGATCCAAAGTCACTCTTTATGTAGAAAATTTAAATTTTATTATTTAATGAACCCTTGTGACACCTATTCATATTTGTTCTAGGATTGTATGGTTTTCAGTCACATCTATGCACTGTGTCTCCATTTTAAGTTCCATTAAGGAAATTAGAAAATTGGCATCACCAGATGCCACCTTGTTACCATGTGTTATAGTGAACACGTGCCTGGAGTCATATAAGACAATTCATTCTGTACATATAAAATATCCTTTCTTGGAAATAAAGTTAATATGTGAAATTTTGGACTTATAGATATGATTGTCTGGAATTTTTTTTTTTTTTGTTACATTCCCTGAAGATTCAAATCTGAACAAATTTTCATGGTTGACATAGCAGAACCTATAAGTAAGGTATGATTGTGGTGCATTCTGTTCAGCCTTATGAAGATGTAGAAAACTGTAGGAGACATATGTACTTGGCATTAAGCAATCTCAGAGCATGGGAGAAATGCTTGAGGTCCAGAGCTGATAGCTGAAGGGTGGTAACTTGAATGAAAGCATATTATCATGACCAATGTTACCAGGCCTCGCCACCATCTTAGCACAGTGAATGGTGTTTTCAACATTGTACTCATTCAATAAGATAGGCCTAAAAGAATCATTTAGTTTAAAAGTCCTCTTGTTTTTGTTTTCTTACATAAATATGAGTAATGACATTCTGACTGGGTCATGTATGGTTCCTAGAATGTTAGTTATATTCTTTCATTCAAAAAGGAAAATCTGTTGGAATGCTAGGTTCCTAAAAGCATCATATTAATGAGACACTGTTGTATCTGTTCAAATTTGTAACTATGCTAATAATCAACAAATTACTTAACACACTGCATGTTGATTGAATTCCTTACTATGTAATGGAGATTTGAAATCACTTATTTAATTGAATCTTCCATTAAGTACATTAGTCCACTAGATATACCTTTTTATTGATTTTTATATTGATTTTCCTCAAAATTTAAAAGAAATTATATGTTATATTTAGGAATGAAATTTTGATTTTATAAGTCAATAAAGGAATGCAATCCTCATTCAAAAAATTTCCTTTTACCAAATTTTGCTGGATGAAAACTGATCTTTAAAGCAGATATTCCGTACTGCAATATAAATAACCTTTAAAATTCCAATTTATATTATAAGAAATTGAAATTGTTTTTCCTGGGATTATATGATGAGGGAGAAAATTATTTGACCACAGTCACATGCAACTTAGAAGGATAAAAATATAGCCTCTGTGGATGAATGCCATTGTGGAAGGGGAGTTTGGAGGAATAAACCTGGAGGTGTCTTGAATATATGTGAGTTTCTTATTTTGAATTTTCATTCTCCCTTACAGAACTGCTTTATATTTTATTTTTTGATGCTTCTGCCCCATGTGTCATTTTAGTGTGATTACATGAAGAAACTTGCTTATTAGTTGTGTTCCTACACTCATAAATGTTAAATTATAGTTTTAAGTATGGGTAAATTACTATAGATGTATGGATTTACAGTCTAAAAGACATGCATATCCAAAGAGAAACCTAACTAAAGAGTATTAATTTTACCATTTAAAAAAGTTCTGTCCTAGGTATGGTGAAGATACAAAATAAGTATTTTATTTCTTCTTGCTAATCAAGTTGAAGTAGCATGGACATATCTGAAAGACACCTCAGCAGCACATGTTAAGGATTATTGTATTGAGTGGTACAAATATATTCCAAACTTATGATACAGAGAGGCCTAGCTCTTATATCTTCTTATTCAGTTTTGTTCTGAACAATAGAAATTGAGACTTAAGTGACTCTGAACCTTGTGTAATTACTCAAGACTCATTTCTTTAGACTATATGATGCTTGTTAAGATGTAGCTTCCCACTAGTCATGATTTTGAATTAACTGCATTTCTTTAGACTACTGATATGCATCAACTAGTATTACATCTGTATCAGATAATTGAAATTTTCAGTGGGATAAAAGGACCTGTGGTCTAAAAGCTCCTCAACTCATTTATAGACATCATGAACAAGACAGTAAAGAGGGAAAATCATATATCTTCTTAAACCACAAATTTTGCTCCATGTCTGAATTTATTTCTGCTAGCTCAAAAACACTGACTTTTGTTGAATTTGAAAAATAAAAACAAAAACGCCATTTTCTAAGTAATTCGTTTGTTTATTCTTTGGGTCCTAGATTAAGAAGAAACAGCAAGATGTGCTTGGTTTCTTAGAAGCCAACAAAATAGGATTTGAAGAAAAAGATATTGCAGCAAATGAAGAGAATCGGAAGTGGATGAGAGAAAATGTACCTGAAAACTGTCGACCAGCCACGGGATACCCGCTTCCTCCTCAGATTTTCAATGAAAGCCAGTACCGTGGGG